>JAVTVY010018136.1:0-72096 GCA_036873755.1 Hanleya hanleyi
AACTTGAAATAGTTTGGTACAGCGTTGCGTACCTCTGGATCATTCAGGATTCGAGGTAAATTAATGATGTCCAGTCCTTTATCTAAGTAGTTGAGTTTCAAGAAAAGCTGATCTTGAGATGTTTCGATTATGTTCACTGGACGATACAACCGAAAATATGCTATATCTTGACATACTTTAATGATTTTTGATGGTATTATATTTCCTGAAGACGCAGGAAATTAGCACCAAATTCAAAAAGACAATCATAGTATACATAAACATAGGCTTGTTTCCTGCAAGAGAGAAGCGGTCAACAGTTTTCAATGATGCCGGCAAGATATCATGATGTTCAAAAAATATCAAATCCGTATCGCTGATCAGTATTCTTAATCCATAATATTCGTTATAGAGTCGTCATCTAAAAAAAGATGTATCTCAGTCACGCTTTGATTGTGACTGTTCATATGAGTACCATGAGGATCTTGAAGTACTTGGGTTCATACGGCCCCTAGCCCCGGTTTAAGCGGAATTAGACACAAGTTACGAAACGTAGCGCCATAGTTTCCCTCAGATATATATCCCTCAGATATAGGTCCTAATACATTTCAAACAGCGAAAATTTCAATTTAGGATGAATAATCCAATCCTTGTTATATTGAAATATGATGTTCAATGAAAAAAATATGCAAATTTTATTTACATATGACTAATTTTGTTTGCCATGGCAACCATGTCGGCTTAATAGTGATAACATGGTAATACATTGGAAAGTTTCTCCATTAGAAAGAAAATTAATCGGTGAACCTCATTTTAAAGTTGTCTTCAGTTTTTAGTTTTTATATAACAATCCAATTTCATGGTTATTTATCTGTATGTCATTCCTGTGTTACTCCGAGACAAGGGCTACCGCATACTGATGGGCACCCGAAGCATAACCTGATATGCTAACTCCCCCATTTTTTATTCCATATTTCTGCTGTGTATAAACGGTGATAATGCAAATAAAAAGCTTCCCTAAAACTCAATGTGAAAAAGAGAGGTGTCGATCTCCACTTTAAACGGCAATCTGAGTAAACCAAAATGATACGATGACGGAAATACCCTGATATAGTTCACGGAGATTGGATGAAACGGTGGTTTATTAAGACTGTAGACATATACCTATACGAGAGCATTGGGAAGACCCTGAAGCAATTAGAATTACATGTATATCTACTGATTTCGACTCATACGAGGGATCTTCAACAATACTACGAGTTTCTCCACGTAAACGCAATTTAATGCACGAACTTTCGACCACAGGATAAAATAATATGAAATTTACAATATACACATGAGTAGTGTGACTAACGTCACAGGACCTAAGAAGTAGGGTGAGGAAGATGACTTGGGGGTCCAAACGTAATGTTATAGGTCATCTGAGTAGGTCAAATCATCAAAAGTAAGTCAGCTCAGAACTTGATGGTAACAATTCCTTAATGCATACCAAAAATCAGGGTTCTAATGTCAACGGTTCTCCTTATTTTGCCGACGAAACTATTCGGATGGACTGGCTGACTGACTGACTGACTGACTGACTCACTCACTCACTCATTACCGGACAATTTGCAAATTTCGAATATATTGATATTCTATTGGACTTTACAGTTATCAATATATTGGACATTTGCATGTTATTATATTCTAATTATTGTTTGCTTGATAAAGGCCCCGACAAGAGAGTCGAAAGGTTCATTAAATTGCCTTTACATGGAGAAGCTCAGAGGTTATAGTATTACATGTATCGTTGACAGCTATACGAACGGGAAATCAGATTTATATTTAAAAATGCTTTATGGCAAGCGGTATTGACCACATAAATCAGCATTCAAATGGCCTCGCTATTTTTAGTGGCAGACTCGTTCTCCTGCAGAGCAGATATCTCGGTTAAGTTATCCAGCCGTCCGACGGTGCATTGTGGTCTAATTATGTTAGTTTGGCTAGACTGTATGACTATGATCAGTCAATTTAGGCGAGTGGGTATATGGAAGACGTATCCAGTTCGTCACCTCGCTCCCTCGCGTTCATTTGCATAGAGTGAGGCTGCGAGATTTCGAGAATGCGAAACGACAGAGCAAAGTTGCGAGAGAGGGAAGCGAAGGAGCGAGAGAGAGATGCGAGACAGCGAGACTACTTTAACCTCGCTCTGTCGTTTAGCTCTCTCGATATCTCGCGAAATAGCCTTATCCGTCTTCCATAGGCGGGTCCAATACTATCGGCTATGTTTTTGGCGTCTCTACTCATGAGCAACTGAGATAACTTAGCCACAATGCACCGTAAAACGGCCCGAATAAGTAATCGACATATCCTATTTGGGCAGATTGTATGATATATCTTCAGTTCCAGAATGGCTAAAAGTACAACAATATAATTGCCTCCAACATCAAGCTGGTATAGTTCCCCTTATAACCCATGTTCGTCACCTGGACGCATCTGCTGACTTGGAAAAAAAACTACATCATGTAGTCCCAGGGTAAATGGATAGGGCAGAGATCATGAGAACGAAACGGCGGTCAGGCGGTTAGTTAATCAGGGAGCTTTGCCATGTCTTTGACGACGATACAGCTCACCAATCCCCAGTGTACGAGTTGTCACAGCGACACAGCTCACCAATTACCAATATACGAGTTTTTAGAGCAATTCCACCATAGCTCTATAAACTTGTATCTAATACCGCTTATGCCAGTGCTAGGAACAGGTACAATAAAAGTGTACCTGAGATACAACACATATCATGAATCGTTTCTTGGTATGTGCTTTAGAATAGGTTAATCAGAAGACTACACTGTGAAGTCATGTGGCTCTGTCAGTATGTCGGCACCTCTTCCCACTTCCCTTATATGCGCTGTAATTTAACTCAGAATATATTTTAATCAATGATAACTGGACTATTTTCTGAAGTTGCCAAAATTGCCACAAATGTAAGCTTAGAACGAACCGGAGCTCACACGGTAACTCACGTGCCAGTGTAGTGCGGTTTGATTTTGTAAAACTATATCTTCATCTCCGCTGATAGATTGGAATAAGTTTACCAAAGTGAAAACGGAGCGAAGCGATGACCAGAATGATTTGTCTGGTTGTTCCATTGTTCGTATCTATTTTCTTAAACTTTTATATTGTCTAACGATACATTACATTCTCGATTCTTCTCTTAAGAATTAATGGATGATAACGTACGCATTGTTTCTATGAACTGTCAGGGATTGGCTGATAAAACCAAAAGACTATACCTATTCCACTATTTCAAGAAAAAAAGGTATTTCTATCATATGCCTTCAAGACACCCACACAGACATTAAATTTGAACAAACTGTAAGAATGAGTGGGGACTGAATTCGCGAAGTAAATTCGCGCGGTGTCATTATATTACTCAATAATAACTTCGAATGAGAAGTAAACTCGATTGAAAACGATATAGAAGGCAATTTTTTAATATTGAATGTTGAGATACATGAAACACTTGTCACGCTTGTGAATATTGTCGGTCCAAATAACGATAAACCCTCATTTTATAATAATATAAAGGAAAAAAATTGAAGAAATCGGAAATTCATCTGTTATCATATGCAGAGATTGGAATTTAGTTATAAACCCAGACTTAGATACAGAAAATTATAAACACCTTAATCACCCAAATGTTAGAAATACTGTAATAAATCTTAAAGACAGAACGCGCATTTGTCGATAGCTGGAGGGTAACACACGAAAACTCTCGGAGATATACGTGGCGAAAGAAAAAAACCACGGAAACTGTTTAGACTTCTTCTTAACAAGCCAGGATATATTCAATATAACAACAAAATCTGATATACTCCCTGGATATAAAACAGACTCGGACCATTTAGCAATAAACTTAGACTGTCAATTTACAAATGTGGGGACGCGGTTTCCGGAAACTAAATTGTTCGTTGCTCATAGATAAAGGAGCGGTTCGTCCCTGGCCGTTCAATAGGGGAGAATGTGTGATTACACAAATATAAGGTAATACCAGGACTTTTGTTATCGATAGACTCGAAAAAGACTCGATTATATATCTTGGGATTTGATAAGCAAGGTAATCAAAATAGTAAATTTCGGACAACCTATTCAAAATCGGCTTAAGCTTTTTTTTTATAATAATGCAGAAAGGTGCTTCATTCAAAATGGCCACCTTTCTCCTTTCTTCGATGTAACCAGGGGTTGTAAACCGTATTTGCTTTATTATGTGCAGAGGTCCTCGAGAAGAAAATTAAGGACAATCAAGGCATCAAGGAAATTTGGATAAACAATGCTGGATACAAAATCTGTCATTACGCAGATGACACTCAGCTAATTTTATAGACGGTTCGGAGAAGTGTCTTATCGAAGTATTGAAATGTTTGAAGGAATTTTAAGAATACTCTGGCTTGAAAATTAATATTGATAAGACAAATGCAATGTGGATCGGTTCCCTGAGTGGTACAGAGACCAAAATCTGTCAAGAAACCAAACTGTGCTGGGTAAATGAAATGATGGTATTGGGTATCAAATTTAGTTCTATCGATTTTCATGATATGTGGAAAATTAATTGCCTTTCGAAAGTAAACGACCTCAAAAGAGAACTTAGCAAATAGAGACTGAGAAATCTAACCCTGCTGGGTAAAATAACGATTGTTAATTCTCATGCTCTGTCAAAGCTAATACATCTCTTCACTACCCTACCTACTACTCCCCCCCCCCCACCCCCAGGCAGCGATATGAACGAGCTGAAATCCATCCTCTCCAAATTTATTTGGAATCGAGACTCGGTCCGCATTAAACGAGTGATAATGACTATAAAAAGAGCGGATTAAGAATGACTAATCTACGGAACGTCATACAATCACTAAAGGCTTCTTCGATAAGGAAACTATTTTACAAAAACATAATTGATGTGGAATATTATAAAAAGATTTGCAGTGTTGGACCGCAATACCTTAAAGTGGTCAAAAGTACTATTGGGAATCCTTTCTAGAAGGATGTATGTCAAGCCTGGTATAATGTACAGCGAGTGATGAAAGAGGAAAACACGTCACATATATATGATGAATCACTATATGATACAACTGTAATTTCCGTAACTCATAATTATTTATAGTAAAGTGGTACAAGTACGGCATTACAAATATTGGAGACATTATTGGCACAGACGGCAAAGTAATGGATTTCAGTATATTAAAGCCAACCTACAGGATAAAAGGGACCGTTCTAGAATATCGAATCTTAATACACTCTATACCGAAAGAATTTTTAAAAACAAGTTGGATGAAAATTACTTTTTCAACTGGAAGAACCAATCCTCTAATATCACAGTGTACGGAAACACAAAAAAAAACAATAACAAACCAAAAACAATACGGCAAGTGAGGGGATGTAGAGTCTACGATGATATATTTAATAACGATAAATGTGTCTATCCTACGGCATGAACAAATGGGAACAATATTTAAAGAAAGAGTGAGAGATATCGTGGTACAATGTGTTTAGTAGCACTGCTCCAGTATAGCTTCTACTAACCTCAGAAATTTGCAGTATTGATTTTTATGCAGATTTTCAAGTACACAATCATACAAGATATCTGGTAAATGGGAAAATGACCATTGCGAAAACTGTACTAACAATAGAGAAAAAATTGAACACGCTTTTATCGAATCTGAAAGCGTTCCTTCTCTCTGAGAAGACGTGAAAAACTGGAGCCAAAATAAAGCTGGGCTTAGAGGCAATTTTAATGCAGAAAAATCTCACTAGGCTGGGGGAAGAATCAACAGATCACGAATACTCGTATGCTGCTCACCAAAGAATATGTACAAGACAAAACTTTCCAATTCTAATCTGTCCATGACAGCTCTTATACGGATATTCCATAACCATAGAAAACAAAAATATTCTGCAAAATTAGGAGATAAAATGGAGAACTTAAAAAATAAAAATAGATACATTAGGAAAATTATTTTAGCAATATATAGACAAAAGAGAACAGACATGACAGCAGCAGCAGCAGCAACGTATTCATGAACGTATGTGTATGTATGACTGGACGTTTGGATGAATAGAAGTGTTTGTATTTATGTATGTACGTCTTTGTTTACGTATGTACATATTGTCCAAGTTTACCTGTCAGCGTAGCAATATATATAAAATGGACACAAAATGGAATAAAGATATTATAAAAAATAAACAAACAAAAAAACACACAAAACCCGATACGTTATAGTAACTCTATTCCCAGTGATGTATATCCGGTACAAAGAACACAGCTCATGTCAACTGTCTCTATTTCTGTGTGTTTGAGTCACTAATTAAAAGGACAACAATCCACTTGATAACCTCACTCGGCTTGGGCTCGTAGTATATGTAGGATATATTGACACGACCATCACTGACAGGGTTCCATATTGGCATCCATGTATAAACTTCTTGCAGGCACAGTATCACGCTCTAAATCTGAACAGCGCAGGTCAGCAGTAGGACTTCTGTTGCCATGGAGATTGGCTTGAGATTAATAGCCAGGAGAAACACTTCAAATTAAACAATATCCTCAGAGGGTAGACTCAAGGGAGGTCATGATGACTTCGACGGAATCGGCCGAGCGGTCGTGAATAGTATGCCCCGTTGTTCAATCGACTCAGGAATTTTCAGTATTTTGACGAGGGGACCCTGTTTTCCCCAAGTCATATAGCCATTTGAAATTGTAAAAGCTGTTACAGTGCATCACATGAATAATTTAATTTTCACAAAAACAATATTGGGGGCAAGCTGACTTGATTAAACTGTTTAAATCAATACAGTAACCTGATAACCTTGAGAAATTAGACTGAACTATTCCATTCAGCCCTGCCTTGATTAACAATCTCAGCTACAAGGGTGTAAAGGCGTGTAATTTTAGAATCATATAGCTAGGGTTTCTGTTTCCAGGGGAAATAAATACGCACAGTATAATGATGTTATGCCTATTTTAATAACAGTACGTGTCTAGCCGAAACGCAGCGTACATTTTGCATATTCAATAAGGCTTTCATTGTAAGTTTTATACACTGTTACCTAACCTGCGCTCTTTTGCGACAATGAATTATTAACAGATTATAATTATTATTCACCCAAATTCTATGGGGGTTTAGTATTACACTCATCCAGTCGAGTGTGCAGCGTTAAACAAAAACCTATGCTTTCCACAGCCTCCAAGACAGCATCTGATTTTAAAAACAGTACTTCTCTGACCGAAACGCAGGGTACATTTTGTATATTCAATAAGGTTTATTATAAGTTTTATACACTGTTCCCTAATCGGCGCTATTTTAGAGAATGAAGTATTAAAAGATTATAATTATTAGTACCCCCAAATCTTATGGGGGTACTTTTACACTCATTCACTCGAATGTGTAGCCTGGAACAAAGACATATAATTTCCACAGCCTCCAAGACAGCATCTGATTTTAAAAACAGTACTTGTCTGACCGAAATGCAGGGTACATTTTGTATATTCAATAACGCTTTTATTGTAAGTTTTATACAATGTTCCCTAACCTAGGTTCTTTTACGAGAATGAAGTATTGATAGATTATCATTAGTATTACTCTTGAACCTTATGGGGTGTATTTTGACACCCATCCAGTCGAGTGTGTAGCCTTGAACAAAGCCCTGTATTTCCACAGTCTTCAAGACATCATCTGATGCCCTAAGGCACACTGATAGTCAGGATCTTTCACCAGATGTGGAGTATCATCTGATGTCCATATTTCCGGTGTACAAATACAATAGAACTGGGCTTCGAGGAATGAAGCCGTACATGTTGCTATTATATTCTTTATAACCTTCGGGCTAAGATATCTTCAGGGAAATGATTGATTAAGGCCCAACTTTGTCCTGGTATGTTTTCTGTGGGGGATGGCCAGGTCTGGAAATCCATCAGGATATTAAACTAAAAATCAAAAGGAAATACCGCCAGACAGTGACGCACTGGACAGGCTCAGCACATGTGACCTTCCATTCCCAAAATAAAATGTATATTATCTCATTAAGTGGCGTGATATCAGACTTTTCAATTTTTATTATATTTTTTTTTGTACGGGAAAAGGCAAGTTGTAAGCTGATTTGCATGTTCCTGTATATACATACTGCCCCTCATCCTAAACTCCAGGCTGAACTTTATATAGGTTGGTTGTTTGAAGTTTAACGTCGCACCTAACTTTATTGGTCACACGGCAACGACGAGCCAAACACACATCCGGTACCGATACTATACTGTCAGCAAAATGACCTTGCGAGTTTTTTATGTTTCTATGAATATAAACGTTTCTACGACAGAATAAGATAACAAAATATCGTCGGAATTAATTATTCAAAAAATGCAGTCGCATCCGATGCTAATTTGCAGATATATATCTGCGATTGGATAATTGCCTTTCGTAATCGGCGTCTGAAGTCTGACCATGCAATATATATATATATATACTGTCAATAATCGACCGAACACAACTGCTTATCGCTGCAACTCCGAACTATTTTTATTATTTTTAGCTGAGTTATTATATCGGAATTACAAGAATTACTATTTTTACATATCTCGTTATCTCGAGTTACCATCTTGATATTTCTACTTTCCACAAGGAGCCAATTCGTGCCACTTCGAAGTAAAATTCCCTGTATATGTTATCCATGTCCATCTCATAATGATGAGATCCTTTTTTGATATTTCGACTTTCCGCGATTTCGTGCCACTACAAAATCGCATCGTTTTTGTTTTTAATTACGACACACCTATAGCTAATTACGAGACACTAGAACCCATGTACTTCAAGATCCCCATGGTGTTCATATGAATAGCCACAATCAAAGCGTGACTGAGATACATCATTCTCTGGTTGACCACTTTACAACGGGTATCATATGGATTAAGAATACTGATCAGCGGTATACGTATTTGTTATTTTTAGAACATCATGATGTCTTGCCGGCATCAATGAAAACTCTCTCTTGCCTATGTTTATGTATACTATAATATGTCTTCTTGAATTTGGCGCTTATGCTGGAATATGGAATAGGTCTTTGGATTATGGAAGCGGATATTCTTTCATCGACGACGGTTGAATTATAAATGACGGACCAGACGCTTGTAACTAACTCATAATTTCAAGACAACTTGAGAAAATATTGACTCTAAAATGGCACGAACTGGTTTCCGTATAGTACTGACGTGCACTTTTATACAATCCTAAATGTATATATAGCGTTCACACAGCGGGGGAAATGATCTTTTGAAACCCAATGATCATCACTGCAGATGTTGCATATTATATTTAACGAAGCATTTATATATACTTATGTGGCGTCGTTTATCAATGAAACTTCATTATACCATGTGTTATCGACAAGATATTGTAATTAATTAACCGTATGACCTTGGTCAACAACGTAAGCTATACCTTTCCCAGATAACACTGATATAACGCTTTCACGAATGTATCAAATGTTCCATTAATATTTCTATGACTTTTTTTTAATCATACCATTGTCTCACACTGAAAGTCAATAGCAACTTTGGCATCATGTGCGTTATACGTCAATATCTATAGCCTACTGTCGTCGTAGCGTTATTAGTAATCAATGCCCTTCCTGGATATCAATTTTTAACAATGGTTTGACTCTAGTACTGGCGCGTGTTCCGCTGTGATGCTCATGGTGTAAATTTCTAGTTCGTACTTTTTCATTCCTGCCTATGTGTATACTATTGGGGAATACATTTAACAGGGCATAACTGGCATATTTTCGACCCCAAATTATGGTATCACTTATATAAGCATTATGGTACCTTTCTTAAAATAGTAGTTACATGTAATTTGATTAATATTTACCATATTTACACCAGTTATCACCAGTTAAAGCGTCTTCCATAGAATAAGCATAGGCAGAACGATAAAGTAGAAACAGGGTGTCGCTGATTAAAGATCTGACACCAAGGCCCGGGTTTCCGTGTTCGACAACAGCTGTAGGCAAATCAAAGTCACGCGTCTGGCCCGTCTCACTTTGCAGCGAGGGGCGACAGGTGCATGGTATCTGTAAATCTCATCTTCTCATATATTTAACTTGTTTCATCACATTAATATTTTATTCAATAGAAACCATGATGATATTCATTTAACATCAATAGAATTTAGAAATATCGATCAAATCCAGTATACATTTCCATGTTTATAATATTTCTAGGTCAACCTGTCTTCCACATGCAGTTGTGGTCTGACCTTGACGTCTTCAAATATACATCCCTAAACCATGAAAAAGCTCCGTGATTGGTCAATACACAGAACACCGAAACGGGAGGGTTGATCCTAGATATATATGAGCGGCAAGTAAAGATGGGGAGACGAATACATATAGGCCCTAAATGATACTAGAACCCCGAGATTACCCCCACATTTTCGTTATTATGGCAAATAACTCGTCCGAAATTATCACACAGGGGATGAATTTCAGTATGTCTAAAACACATGGTGCTCTTGTCATTTAACTTCTTACCGAATATTACCGAATACCCTCGCACGCCAGGAAGGAAAATGGGTGAAAAATATTTGTCCTTTCGGCGATTAGGTATCATGTCACAGTTTTAGCCCAACTGTCAGGTAAGTTATCATGTCACAGTTACAGTCTAACTGTCAGGTAAGTTATCATGTCACAGTTATAGTCTAACTGTCAGGTAAGGTATCATGTCACAGTTATAGTCTAATTGTCAGGTAAGTTATCATGTCACAGTTATAGTCTAACTGTAAGGTAAGGTATCATGTCACAGTCATAGTCCAACTGTCAAGGAAGCTGTCATGTCACAATTATAGCCCAACTGTGAGGTAAGGTAACATGTCACAGTTATAGTTCAACTTTCAGGTAAGCTGTCAAATTGCTACTCGAGACTTTCACCACCCGTGTACCCTAATACAACAAATATATTTGATTATCAATAATAAAAGGGTTTAGGAATTGAAATGATATATAGTTGAACTGAAGCGTACATTAATCGGTCTATCTATCTATCTATCTTTCCATTCTTTCAGCCAAATTGAACCCCACAAAAATACATAAGGAACACTCGCAAAACGCTGGGCAAAAGTAGAACAGTTCTCACTGTTCATCAACAACTGATATATTGATTACTTACCAAGCGTGGCGACCCCCAAACAAAACCTGCAGCAATCTTTCTCTGATTTCCTTACAGTCATGAGTACCCTCGGTGCAGTATCGTCTCGTTTTAAGGACAAGTTCACCTTTTGCGGATGTTACGTCGCTGTAGTACCATTGGTCGATTTATTTTTCTTTGTACTCATCTGTTAAAAGGTCAATGGTAACTGATCTTAAGGACAGGCGTATCCCCTGATGCTGATGGCGCGTTACGCTTTCCGTAGATGTCTGTGACCCGGTAGCTCATCCCTCGGATTCTGCCGCCATCAAAGACTATGAAGGAAGGTTGTGTAGGCCTGAATCGGCATCACTCGTCACAAGTTCCTCTCGCCGACGTTCTGCGGTTGTCACAAGGAAGACATTAGCGCGATATCATAAGGATTCTTTTCCAACCACTTTTCAAGATTAGTCCGTCTCTCTGCTCCTTCCACACATTTATAAGGCTTTCTCTTACTAACATTTCATCATGCCGGAAATAAAAAGCTCTCTTAATTATCTTAGAAAGGAATACTATATAGACGGAGAACTCAAACCAATAATATTATGTCCTATATATATTATTTGTTGGTAACTTGAGTTAACTCCAGTAGTAGGGTATTGATTTTCCATTCGCATATTTTGGGAATTTTCTAAAATTATCGATAGGTAAAAGCTTCCCTCCATAAGCCAGTATACCGTACTCCTGGAGCTCACCATAGGCATATAGCCATCCCGCACTCTAAAGAAATCGTTTTTGGGTAGCTATAGTAGTTCCCATTATAGCTCTTATCTTCCTATGTTTGTATATGGGGAAGGCCATGTTTCTGCCATTACTCGTAAATTAAAAGTTGTCAATCTTTTATGGATGTAACATCCTGACCATATTTTTTTTACTAGAACTTTGTTTTATAAACCAGTAAAGCTTTTGCTGTTAAACACATTTTCCTAGCGTATAAAGGGATGGCTCTACTGGAAACAACACCCAGAACTACCCAAGCTGACACGCTTGCCTGATTCGTTCCAGCACTGGTGCAGTAGGTGGAACTTTATCTGCGGCCGACCGTGAACACGCAGTGGGATAACATGTCGATTTATCTGGATACCGGACCGGGTAGATCATATCGTTATTTATATTTTTTTTATCATTTAGAAAGTGATCGTATAACAGTATTTTCGTTATTTTGGGATAACACTATCTTCGAATAGCACAAATTCTAGTGCTGAAAATTTGGTCGAGTCCCGTGCGGGATTCGAACCAGCGACCCCAGAGTCAGGCACCTAATCGCCAGCACTGAATGTCGGCGATCTCCCACGGTGGGAGGCCCGTTGGCCGAGTGGTTACTGTGATCACTGGACACGACATAATCAATTGTTTTCAATATTTAATCCAACTTTCCATTTTGATTTTGGAATACAATTACAATGGATCTAGCTGCGAGTAGAGAGAATCAGGGAAAATGCGCTGCATTTCAAACCGCGATCCGAGGCTCTGAAGTATGTCCGTGGCAATACGAATCATTCCGCAAGAAGAAAACATGCGGCCATGCAGGGTAGTCACGGCCTTATCGATGGTGGAGGGCGGTCCCCGTGCCTCTCTCGCTCTCACTTACTCTTCCAACTACGGGCGGTGAAACCGGTCCATGCAGGACACCGTGACCCTCATCCCGTACTTATCGGTTTGGACCGATGGCATGCGTTTTGTAACCACGTCCATATTGCATCGTGATTTGCATATGCTCTTCAACCACGTCTCTTCTTGAATCATCCGACAAGTCCAGACCTGTCAATCTACCATGCCCGGGGGAACGCTGGAGGGAGTTGTACACCTGTCATCAGTCCGTCAAAACTGTTCCAGGGCGACGTCACCCCCAAGGTTACCTTTTGAGCTCAACACATCACCATCACCACCACCACATTTGGAGATCAATGATCAACTCACGGTATAAGGTCCTTTCCCTACTACTACTTCCACCGATGCAGCTCAGATATGTATGTGTCAGTGTATTTTTGTGAGATCGCTAATGAATATGGTTTTAGGGATACCGGTAGTTAACAATTTGATTATTAACATGTCACTTCAGATACGAAGGATAACTAGGCCTGCGGTTATAACCACTCCCACACAAACTGATATTAATTAAATGACAGGTTTCACTGTTTTTACTTTTTCCATTCCGTAATCTATAATTTAATTGCAATAAGTTTGGACATCAGTTGAACATATTAAACAGTGCAGAAATTAGCTGCACCTTTATCTTGATTCCTTACATGCAGGAAATGTAGGTTTCAAGTCATATCCCTTATTCTTTGAAGTGCTGCGATTAGTTAACTGATACGGTTCATTCATTGCAATAAACACAGCCCATGTGACTTCAATTTGAGTAACTCATCGATGTTGGCAAAAATATATGGATTTATGAGCTGTAAGTCGGCATGTACTCTACGGCAATATAATGAAGCAATCTACATTTACGTCTCTGGAGGTTAATAGTCCATAATAGATGAAAAATGAAAAAAAAATGTATTCACACGGAATAGATCGAAACGTCTACACGAGGGGGTATATGATGGGATATTTGGTGTTGATAATCAGACCACGCAAGCACCACACCGACCACACCAAGCCATAGATTGTGACATAATTATTATTTAATTTACTCGCGAATCCTGAATACGGTAGTGCAATGAAATCAGAAACAGCCAACAGCTTTCAGTGAGATGAGGAAGATAGCCAGATGTTTCACCAATACAAAGGATGACAAAGTTGCAAGCCGTTAAGACCCAGGTCAATACAGTAAGCGTCAAGAATGACACATTATACTAATTCATCTGGACAAAGTAAAACAGGGACACTGCCACCATAATGACCCTAGCTACCGTCTGCATACAAGTGTCAGATCCTGAGTGATGTCCTGGGGATTAGTGTACATTCTCGTGTCCTTTTCGTTAAGGTTAAGTGCCCGTCCTTAGTTGCAAATGTGGAGAAAAATGTCCTAGATGGGTTAGAAGATAGGAGCCGGACACTTTAAGTCAACGAACTCTATCATTAATTCCCGACCGCTCGCCGGACTCCGTCGAAGTCATCTGACCTCGCGCATTAATGGTGTAGGAATTTTACAGCTCTGAGCTTAAACTGTGATACGCCGGACGTATAAATGAATTGAATATTCCCTAGAGTCTACCCCCGAAGGATCTCGTCGGATTCCGTCGAAGTCTTCTGACCTCGCTCATTATGGTGTAGGAATTTTACAGCTCTGAGCTGTAAACTGTGATCCACCGGACGTGTGGTACACCACATACTACATGATGTGAGTCCGCGCACATAGTCCTCGCGTTGTATTTCTACCTTATCAGGAGATAAATACATGTTTATATATATATATATATCTCTAAATGAACTGAATATTTCCTAGAATTTACCCCCGAAGCATCTCGTTTAATTTGACGTGTTTATCCTGGCTTTTCATCTCAAGCGGTTATCCATGGCAACGGAAGTTCTACAGCTGACAGGCGCTGCCATATTTTCGGCGCTATACTCTACCCGCAAGGAGTTTATTGGATGCCAACATGAATTCCTACCAGTGAAGGGCGAGTCAGTATATCCTACATATACTACGATCCCGTGCCGATAAATATATATATATTTAGCTGGGTTAGAAGATAAGAGCCGGATACTTTTAGTCAACGAACACTATCATTCCTGACCGCTCGGCCGGTTCCGTCGAAGTCATCTGACCTCGCATTCGCGACTACTCGGCCTATTTCATCGAAGTCATAGTACCTCGCGCATTAATGGTGTAAGGATTTTACAGCTCTCAGCTTTAAACCGTGATCCGCCGCACGTGAGGCACATCACATGCAAGAGGGTGTATTCCGCTCACATAGTCCTCGTATTTCTCCCTTGATTCTACCCGCGAAGGCATGGCAACGGAAGTCCTACAGCTGACAGGCGCTGCCTGGAGTTTCGGCGTGATACTCTACCCGCAAGGAGTTTATTGTATGCCAACATGGATTCCTGTCAGTGATGGGCGAGTCAGTATATCCTACATATACTACGAACCTGTGCCGAGTATGAACACTATATATATTAACATAAAACTCCAAAAGAGAAACCGACAATTACTAATATTGATGATGCTGGTGTAAATTATGAATTTGATTATTTTGCAAGATTTGGGAATTCAATACTTGATTGTAATATGATTGACGTACAGCTTTCTTCATCACTCAGAACTAATTATACTTCCCCCAATTCATCTTCGTCACAGGCTTTGTTAAAATAATACTGCTTTCTGTTCTCAATATCTTCGCTATATGCTTTTGTAATAGGTTTGGCAAACATCTCTTTCCAACCATTATTTGTAATGCGCTTCCTCGACATGGTATTGTAGCATCGTCTAGTACAGTATTCGTCAACCTTAGATTCTCAGGCATCGTTGGCTTACAGAGATGACCGTATGGTAAAGATATGATGTTGGATATAGATACGATGGCCTAATGATGAAATTTGTAGCTTATCGATGGGGTTGTTGAATAGAACGACATATTTACAATTCAAACGGATATCTGGTGAAACTTTGTCTTGCTCGAATAAGTCTATATACTATATAAATAACAGAAGCGTTATCAGGATGAGATTCTTTGGTAAAGAATCATCCATGTAGTTTAAGGGACGCTTGCCATACGAAATCTGTATGGAAAGCGGCCATTAAACTACAAATTCAATCAATTATCTGCACCTCCCATTTTGCTATTAGACTAAATTTGGACGCATAATTACAGCGGGCATTCATTAAATGTGTCGTCTAACCAGGTCTAATCTTACCATGTATGTGGAATGTACATCCATTGTTCGAAATGCATTTCTGAGAAAAATTATATGGCTGCTGTTATAGAATCGGTGTCTGATGTATTTGTTCATCTTTGGACTTAGACGAAACACACATTTCGAATGGTTTTTTTTTGTTCAGTAACCAATACTTCTGCCTATGGTCTGTTAATATCCGCCAATACGGTGAAGGCCATGTAAAAATTTTGACTAGTCCTGAATTTGGGTTGAAATTATACATTTTGATGTCCACGCATGGCTCACTATGAATCTGAAGTTTAGACTAGTGATAAAAAGGCTGAATATGTGTAAATTAGAAGACAACAATATGTCATGATCTGAACTTGGACAGGAAATCTGGAAGAAGTGGGTGAAACGTCGCTTTAAACAATTTGTGTGCCTCCGTTGTATATATATCTCAGCCTCACCGAATCGCCATACCGTGGGTGTGGACCTTATGGTTCTTCCTATAGTCACATTGTTCAGACACCGGGCTAAACAGTTCTTGATATGGAGGCCGGATGCGGCCATCTATAGTGCTTTCGGATTTTCGCAGCGATAATAGCGATAATAGAGACAAAAAAAAAATACCATTTGGGATATTACTATAGAAGTTGTCACGCAAGTCATACATACATGTAGCTATAGCAGTATAGATAAAAACATAATATATACTTTGGGAAACAGAGGTTAGAAAATTCTTGCCCTGAACACGAGGTTGTTTTCACAAAAATCGGTATCTCCATAACCTCGCTTCTATTGCAAATTATACTACCAGTCCATCATCAGATTTCAGTCTAGTTATACATTTCGCTGGAGATCTCGATTTTTTCCTGAACGCTCACTTATTTCCTTCCATAACTCCTGTAACTTTCTTTGTAAATCTTCCACGTTTTCAATTCTTACTTAGATGTTTCCTCTGCTGTATTTGACTGTATATTCCCTAATACTCATTTTACCAAGGTTCCAACTAATACTTCAATTTCAGTTGTTGAATTTATACGTTTAGAGCATCTAAATAGACCTTATCGTGCAGCAATTAAATTTCCAATATGAGTGTCCTTTTTGAAGAATAAGTGGTTATAGTCTCAGTGGCTAACTGTCCCAATGAACCCCCACCCCCATGACACTGCATGACCTGTATCAAACGTAAACAAAGGAAACGCCAAAACACGACAACGCGACAACACGAAAACGCGAAAAAACGAAATTATCAATGCGAAAATGCGAAAACACGAGATGGTCGCATCCGGCTTCCATACCTTGATATATCCTCTTAACTGCGCCCGAGTTTGCCTAGCGCAGATTGATGTGATAGAGCATGTAGAAGAACTCTATCTGCTAAAACATTCTGTGGCCGACTATGTTGGTGGTAGAGGACAGAAATCGGTTTCAATGCCTAAGATTAAATCGATGCAGACTTCGATCTAAGTTCACCAGTCAAATTATCGCTTCAGTTCCATGGCTAAAATGGTTCTAAACAGCGGAATAAATCGATTTAGGCCTAGTCCTGACTTCATTTGTAGAAATGTATTATATTTAATCCGCGGTTTTGATCCTTCTAGAGGTATAAAACGATCAAGTCCTAGGCTTTAGTCCACCAATCAAGATCGAAGACCGCCCATTAAATAAAATTCATTTCCACAAAGGAAGTCGAGGATTCAATCCTATAGGTCTAAATCGAGTTATTCTGCGGTTTATAGCGCTTTTGACCGAGGAATTAAAGCAGTAATTTGACAGGTGGACTAAATCGACTTAATCCTAGGTCTGAATCGAATTAATCCTAAGTTTGAAACAGATTTTTGTCCCCTACCGCCAACCATAGTCGACATTGTAACAGTTCTGTAAACCAGGCTGACCAGTTCCGAACTACGGAAGACGATAGCGGCCGCTCGCGTTCTCTCATTTCCAATTGAGAAGAGAACACGAGAATGCGAGAAAACGTTCAATTCTCGCGTTCTCGCACACCATAACGCGGAAATTGACCACTTTCACGATCTGTCGCATTCTCACGTTTTCCACAGGACGAGAATCGCGAGATTGATCTCGCTTCTCGCCTCGCGTTCTCGTCTCGTATTCTCGCGTTCTCGCCTCGTATTCTCGCGTTCTCGTGCTCGCATTCTCGCGTTATGAACCCATTGTGCCAACTATATTCCCGTAATTTCTGGGTTAGACCTAGTATGGTTAACTTCGTTAGGTTAATGAGTAGTCCAAAAATCCATTTGCAATGCAAGATAGCAATGTTGTTACTCAATGGTTCCAAATGTACAAATAGAACCCTCTTATATAGTCTTTTCGGAGTTATCCTTCTGAGATGTATAATGATAGCAAATTTATTATTTTGTTTACATGCCTATTTTTGTTATTCGCTGTATTTCACGATTTCCTTTGAATGTTGGTTTGTATCTCTATATCTTCGAAAGAATAATGCAGATTCATTCATATTCATAGGACGAGAACGTCAGTGGGCCCTATCGTCTTCCATATGATTTAGAATTAATCAGTCATTCTGAATAAGATGAAACTATCTGTTAAACTTGTCTACCAATAGACACAATGGGGCTTTCTTGTGATAAATCGATCCAGCAATAGGTTTCTATGTCAGGAAATTAATAGGTGTTTCGTATTTACGCAAAAACTTCATATATCAAGAAGGGTTTTATATTTCAAATGTTAGAACTAAAACTGATACGCTCATTTCCGGCTATTTACTTCTCAGAATACGTTGTGGGCGATGTGTTGATGTAGCTGTGTCATTATGAGGCCGTGTTCATTAAACGTGCGAAGCTCCTGGACTTTTTCGTGATGAAATGACACGTTCGACTATATTGATTGATACACCATTGATTGCCGTGTGAAGTGCGCATGCGTGAACTGTGATGTCAAGCCGGTTCATATGGTATCTCACCGGAAGTACATTTATAACTCATTAAATATCGAACTGCCCAAACTGATTAAAAATCACTGCACATTTTCATTAGTAGAGGAAAATCAGTAGGATTCCGTGTCCAATTTCCCAGTACTAAATTGTAATGGCTGTGTCTATATCAGAAAAATGTACTGAAAACAAAAATAAGCCCTCCATAAAGTTTGAGGAATTTCCGCTAGAGGGCAAAAATCAAAATGGCCAATAAATCTAATAAAAATCATAGCTCTCCTCATAGCTTATGTATAAGGCTGTATCTGACTTTGAAATATGGGATTCGGGATAAAAGAAAATTAATTTCATACAACGGTCGTCTTAAAGCAGTACCATCCCTCAGCGGAATCCGTCGACGCTCCAGAGACAGAGCTCAGTGGCACTGATTGATCTAAATGATGACGTGTTATGCCCTTAGTAGTAGTAAAACGGGATCTCTTGTCGTATTTAGGTGCAGATAACTCTTGTTTGCCTTTTTCGCGGCGGGTTAGCGGCGGGGTCTAAGGTCATTGAGTGCGTAACGTCACATCCGGGTCAAAGGTCACTTACGGGACAAAGGTCACTCGTAGGCCACGTCCGAGTCACAGGACTTCCGGTGTCAATCTACTCATGCGCAGTCTGGCAGTAATAGAAAAAAGTTATTTGGGTGGACGTTTTGGGGTAGAGGTGAGCCAGCCGTGGTCCAAACGGGTCGTGTGAGTTACCAGTTTGAAGCACTCATGGGGGAGCGGCTGATTGACATGGTGTGCAGTGAAAATAAGCGATGGTGCGCATGCGCAGACCGCAAATTGTGGGGAAAGGGCATTTGAATGGACGATTTGAGGCAGGGGTGGGCCAATATTGGTCCGAATGGGTCGTGTGAAGTGTCATATTGAAGCGCTCCTGTGGGAGAATCCGACTGGACTGCTGTGGAGTGGAAGTAAGGTAATTTTCGTAAAGGACATTTGAATGAACGTTTTGGGGTCGAGGGGGACTGTCCGTGGTTGGAATTGGTCGTGTAGGGTGTCATATTGAAGCACTCGTAGAAGAGAGTTCGACCAAGGTGGTTTGTATTGGAAGTGTCATAAATCTGCGCATCTGCAGTCGAGCAGTATTAGAAAAACGTTTTGGGACAGAGATAGACCATCCGTGATCCAAATGGGCGTGGGTGTATCCTATTGAAACTCTCGTAGTGTAGAATACGACTCGGGTGATGTCCACGTGACTGTGACGTCACCTGCGACGTCATCAGTAGTAGACAAAGTACAGCGTCGCTCAAGTGCGCCATTGAGACATGGCTACGTACACCCCTATACCCTAACCCATAGGAACGACCAGTGCACCTTGAAGATGCAAGCAGACACAAGACTCCTGAACTCCGGTATTTTGGTGATGTGGATTGGGTATGATGGGTAGAGTTACCTTCCCCTCCTGGGTACAAAATGTTTGTGTGAGTGCGTGTGGGTGTGTGAGTGAGTCAGTGAGTGCCCAACGCCCGTCTCAATGCAGTGACACTCTAACGCTGGTGAGTGAGACATTCTACACACACACACGCACACACACACTTGCACAGAAACATACCTATGCGTTGTTTTATGGGTGTAGTCCAGTCCCTACAACGCTATATCAACAACAACAACAACAACAACAACAACATCACGTCTGTTTTCATATTCCACATTTCATTACCCTCCCCCCACCCATCACAACACACCCAAGCTGGGAGAGCCACTATGGGTGTGTTTACAATTCCCGTATGCTCTTATCCAATCAGAAGCCGCCATTTGAGAAAGTTTTCTTCGGTCATGTTCGCTCTTGTCCGTTAGACGTATTATCGGCTGCTCTTGTCCGAACAGAAAGGGCAGTAGTAGAAAAGGGGCATTCGAATGGGCGTTTTGGGGGTCGAGATGGACCATACGTGGTCCAAATGGGGGTGGTGTCATATTGAAGCTCTTATCGGGTAGCGATGAACCATCCGTGGACCATACGACACCATACTGGTGATTCACCCACACCCCTGGTGTACCCTATGCCATATGGGCTAAAGGGCACATGGTGTGCCATCAGGCGTGTGCGCATGCGTGCGTTGGCGTCCGTCCGGTGATGACGTGACTTTCTTCAAGGGTCAGCGGCCAATGGTCAAAACATGTGCGTGTGATTGGACGGTTGACAATGCGTTGAGGCGTTATAATAGGGCGTTAATGCGTTAAATTAGGGCGTTAAGGTGCTAAGATAAGGCGTTAAGGCGTGGGAGGAATTGGTATTAATTCCATGGGATATGTAGACCCATCAGAGCTTCTGAACTATTTCACCAGGGCGTTGAAGCGTTAAGCTAGACTTTGGCGTGTGTAGCTGTGCTTAAAAGCACGCGTATCCCGAAAACGTGCACAGTCGACGTTCAACCATCAACATGGCTTATACTTGCTCTGAGTGCGATCGCACGTTTACCAGATACTAGGATATGATGCGACACCAGAAAAATATACATGGGGTTGAAGACTCCGAGGCACAAGAAGCCGATGCAGATGCTGAGAATATACCAGCTGATTCTGAGAGTCCATCGACTGATACCGAAACAGTGACTGCTAAGAGTCTATCAGCAGAGACAACTCATCAACGAAGACATCGCAGCCATGGTCGGAGAAAGTCCAACCGATTCACGATCATATCACCTTAAATTAATTAGTGGGTATAACTAACACACCCAATAGTATACATAGCTGACGTACAGTTCTGTATGCGTTACCTCTGAGAGATCTAAATCATATAGCCAGAGATATACAACAATCGGCGTCTTCAGGAAATATAGTACCACCCAAAATCACTAAAGTATGTCAAGATATAGCGTATTTTCGGTTGTATCGTCCAGTGAACATAATCGAAACATCCCAAGATCGGCTTTTCTTGAAACTCAACTACTCAGATAAAAGACCGGACATTATTAATTTACCTCAAATCCTGAATGATCCAGAGGTACGCAACGCTATACCAAACTATTTTAAGTTCACAGAACCACCTTGCATTTCATATAAGTATACTAAATCTATAGTCATCAAAATATTCGATTACTCTAATACTGTCTGACTGTTTGACTCAAATGAGTTCGACTGAAATGAGTTTGACTGAAACTTATACACGTCGGGAGGCTATAGTTGTGATTGTGAATCGTTGAACTTTATCTATACACCATGCAAACATATTGTGACTGGTAACCTTGATATAGTGAGTGATAAGGACCTGAGATTACTCCTGATGAAGGAACCTAAATATAGAGAACCGACAAGAATAAATCTGAATGCCGACCAGAAGATAGTCCTGTCTGCATTGGAACAGTACGTTATTGATTGGTCTAAGCGAGAAAAGATTGAACCTACAGTACTCGCTGATTGGTCGGACCTCACCAAGAGCAAGGTCGTTGAAACAATCCGCCATATTGACAGAAGTACCCTTCCCCAAGCAAAACAAGTACCGAGAAACCTTAATTCGCAAGAAGATCTAGCAAATTCGTCATAGTCCCAGCAGAAAAAGCTCCAAATAATATAATATTTATATGTAAATATTACTCTTACCAGGTGCTGGTTAAAGAATTGAGTGTAAACATATCATCATCATCATCATCATCATCATCATCATCAAATACGTCTACTTACTGCCAAACTGCATTTACTCTGGAAGATTTATTTAACAATCACAACACCTTTCTTAGGGAAAGAGATATCTGTCTTCCAACCAACCATAACGACATGCCAAAAGTATACCCAAAATGCATCAATCACCATACAAAGCTAGATTCATAGCTGGTTCTAGAAGCTGCACCACCAAGCTTCCTTCAACCCTGTTGACGAGGGCCTTTCAGGAGGTAAAAGCATTTTGGGAAAGTTACTGCGCCACTATTTCTAAAAACTCTGGAGTTGAATGTATGTGGATATTGAAAAACTCAAAATATGTTACGGAAGAACTTGATGGTAAAGGTCACATACCAAAGAGACATGTATCCACATGGGATTGATTTCTCGACTCCCTATACCACAATCCCTCACCAGGACCTTATTGACCGTCTAAGTTCATTAATAGTATCTGTGTTCAAGAAAACTGATCGTAAATATATTAATGTCGGAAGCCGTAAAGCATTCTTTTGCTCTACTACATACAAGAGATATAATTCATGGGATGTTTCTTTGTTTATAGAGTTGCTTGAATTTCTCATTAAAACTATCTATGTGAAATTTGGCAACACAATATATCAACAGCATATAGGTATTCCAATGGGTACTAATTGTGCACCCCTATTGGCTGACCTATATCTGTTCTCTTATGAATATGACTATATGCAGGCGCTTTCAAATCAATTCAAAGCCCGTTCCTTCTCATTCACCAAACTCTATATAGACGATCTTCACGCTGTGCGTAATCGTTATATTAGTGAGTGAGTGAGTGAGTAAATAGGATTTAACGTCGCTTTCAACATTGTTTCATTCATATCGCGACGTTATATAAATGTCGCATTGAAGGATATATATCCATCTTCACTGTATTTGAAGGAAACTACAGATAGGCCTACCGGCACATCATATTTAGACCTATATCTCTATAAAAATGAAGCGGGCTTTCTCTCTCGTCGACTTTATGACAAAAGCGATGATTACAATTTCGACATCGTAAACTATCCCTTTCTGAGATGCTTTGCAGATGCTTGTAATTATCTACTGATACGGAGAGCTTGACCTCAGATAGTCAGCCTACGTCCCAGAGAAGCCTGAGTGAGGAAGAACCTACCTTTTGGGATCGTATTGTGCATGAAGCTATTAATACACATGCTGAGACGATCAAAGACGCCTGACCGGATAACTTACAACAGGTGTACATCCAAATGCGCCCCTGTATCAGGAAAATAGCCATGGCGATCTATGAACAGTATAGGCTGCTACCGCTTGAAATGAGAGGCGACAGACGCATACTTCGACAGGATACCGATGCATGTCAAGATATACCGATTCTCATCGTTGTGTTTGACCAAGGCGCTTATATCGACAAAATCCGCTTACCATTGGGCATCTATACTACCAACGATGACACGGTTCTGTAGAAAATGACGGCGGGCAGCTCGATGTAAGGTATAGGTGATTATTGTATGAGCCAATCTCGGACTTGCGATAGAAGGATGCCGTGGGGTTTAGCGGCGCGATAGAGGGTAGACGATGCACTATAGGCAGCTAGACTTTCGGGACCGTACTACAACGTGTACAACACCTTATCCCAGCGCTTCATGGTGATGACTGATGAAGAACCCATGGTGTATCGTGTATTTATAACGAGGTCGATGTTTCTTTTTGGAGGGTTTCATTGAGGTCTGCATTTATTGTATAGATATCTTGGGTCCTCCGAGGGTGGACTACGGGTGCCAATTTTGCCTGAATTTACCAGAATCCTCGCTGTGTTAATAATAGTGCTTGTTGTGACCCACCCAATTTATTTTCCATTATAAGTATACTTTTCGTAGTGCGCATGATGCGGGATGGACACTTGCACACACTACAGCTCAAAGCTAGTGAGGAGCACCAATCCCGGTATGTACAAGTAGGCAGCACCTCAGTTACTGCATCAATGGCAGGTGGTAAATCATTCGTGGAGCTTTCCAGTTCATTCAATTTATTGGTTAAATAATCGGCGTTTGTGTATAAAATCTTTAAAGTGCCGTACTCAAAAACAGAAGTGTCAAATGCTGAAACATCGTGCAGACTATTTACAGGCTGACTGCTGCTGCTGCATGTGCTAGAAGTTCGTCTGGTCTGAGGGTACTATCATTGTTGATACTCGAACGATTTCCCCTCTCCATATCACCAGATTCAACTCCCCCAAATCTTGGCGTTGTAGAAGTTCGCGGTGCAATAACCTCCTTCCGGCACGCTGTTTGAATGTATAATCAGGGAAGTCTAATTCCTCCCCCATGTCTCTTAACTTTCTACTATTCGCAAGCAATTCTCTACGTTTCGAACTACCACTCGAAGATAGACATAACGGTCTAGGTCTGTCACCTTTTTCACCCAAACGTCCAACTTCGCGTATCCGTACATCCTGTATGTTCATCGATTCATTGCAGCTTGTCAGTGTCTTCCTCTTTCCTGGCAGCGATTTCTTCTTTGGGACTTTCAGGCAGATGAAATGCAATAATGTTATCCCTCTTTCCATCTCTGAACCTCTCCTCCCGTATTAGTTTCTTTACTCCAGACTCCGATATGAAACTGGTAGGCGCTAGTTCTACTTTGTCCTCTATATATTGAACTCTACGTGAAATGTCCTCCTTAAATCCGACAAGGCTGTTGTTAACTTCCTTTATCATAGTTGGAAGGTAAACGGCCAAGTTTCTGGTTTATAATAGTTAGAACTGGAAGGGTAACTTTGCTACTGGAACATACTCAGGAAAAATGCTACAACAGAACTAATTGTTCGTACAATTGCTCCGGCATTTTACAGCACCCCAGACATTCTCGACCAGAACAAACATCGCATTCGATGCCTTTAGAATCGTCCCCAGTTGAATATTACAATTGAACTGTTGAGTACAGTTATATACAGGATCATCACTAGCAGGCAGTTTTTCTTTTGTCCCATTTCTACCCGTTCTTGTACACGGTCTCCCCTTGTTAGCAGCGCCTCTTGCGGTGTTCCTGGTGTAACCCATTATAGCATAAAATGGAGAGGTCACTACCTTGTCCCGCAAACGCACGAGTACGAGCTCAGCTGACCGTAAATGTGTTTGTTTACATCCAACCCAGATGGAGGACACTCTTGACGCCCAGTTTCAGACAAAATCTTAAAACATCAGTCACTCTTGAGGCCCAGTTTTAGATAAGTCTGAAAACACCAGTCAAGGCTGGGTGACAATTGCCCAATGCCCTACAGCATCCACCTACGAAGATATCCCAGCTCAGCTAATCGTCACTGGGACTGAGTTTGTTTACATCCAACCAAGATGGCGGACACTCTTGATGCCCAGTTTTAGATAAAATTTGAAAACACCAGCCAAGGATGGGCCACAATTACTCAAAGCCCTACAGCACGGCATGCTTAGTATACGTTACCACCTGTACGCGCAGAATAAAGTCTCCCAGGCACAGAACAGCTTGAAACTTTCAATTGTTGTCGTCGTCAGGGAAGAATCGAGAATTTTCAAAATGGCGTCCACTACCGATAGTGAAAGCTACTCGACGAAAATGTCAGTTTCTGTGAAACTCAATGTCAATTCTGGTTATGGTAACGCTACTGCCTCGCACGATAGGCCTACTCAACTACAACTACTACTACTACTACTGCAAAAACTGCCGACAAAAATCGCTCAAATCTATAATTTCGTAGAGGATTTGTTTCAGCTGTGATAAAAGTGCGTGTGTCCACCCCGCCCATGCACACTCCTTTCGTGCTACGTCTTTATAGCTTTATACCGGCACGGGACCTAGTCTTACCTGTCGGATATCGGTCTTTTCCGCTTCCCCACATCGAGCTTACGTTTCTACAGTACGCGCTCCACTGCAAGAGTGCGGTCCAGATCCGAAACTCTCAGGACGTGATTGGTCAGGTGTTTACAAATGGCGCTAGCGGGGCGATAACTCTCCATGGGCCAGTTAACATTTGGAGACCCTACACTCCCTAGATTAACCTACTAGCGGTAGCTAAGCTACGTTTGGAGACCCTGCACGGGCTAACTTAACCAGCTAAGGGTGACCACCCTTGATTATGAATAGCTGAAGGGCAGTCCTTACAACACCTTCCACCCTTTCCTTTTAGGGGAAGGGCCCAGTTTCTGAATTACTTAAAACCACCCCCAACCCATGCCCTGGGCATCTTGCACCACGGGACCCTCTATACTAAAAACCTATCTATCGGATAATCAACGGGAAATCAACGGGAAGGCTCACCAGGTGCCCATCCCGCCCCACGGATACCATCTTAAACCCACGTCACAGGGTCAGCCACTGCACAGGACAGGCAAGACTAACCCGCCGCACAGGGTAACTTAATTACTTGAAGAAATCTTTTACCGGTAACCCCTACTGAAAATGAAAAATGATATTATATCCTGTGGACCGAAACGCTCCACAGAGCGAAGGAATGATATTTTAACAGAAACTCCACCCAACATGAAATCCTGTTGACAGAGGAATAGCCCAAGGAGCCCCCGATGGTATCCTTGGTATATACCCCCTAATTTTGTTCACCTCCTTGCCCGCCCACATTTAGTCCGACCGTCTTTCCACCCACACAACCCGCCTGTCTCTCCACCCACACTCACAGGGGGTTCGAGCCGACTCAAGAAATAACCCACCGAAAGCTGACCTATAACGGTAAACGATACACCGTGCAAGCATTGTGGTGTGCCCTCGCGTAGGGGCAAAGCGGTTATCCTGAAAACGACATTCGGGAAGCGCTTGCCCCACACTTGGACGACGTCGGCATTCCCACTGAAGCAGTAAACATGAATCGACCACCCTCTGGACAAAACAGCCCCAGGAGATCGAGTAGCCTGGTATGGGCCGCGGACTGGCCATGCTTCCTCTCCCTGCAGAGAATAACCACAGGGAGATTCGGCTCGACCGCCAACGGCAGGACGTTTCCCAGATATTCCTCCTGTTATCGGCGCTCGTCCATGTTCACCTCTCGCAGGCCACGACATCGAGGTTCATCCAGACTAGCAAATAGAGCCCCTGTGAATGACGTCGACACCGGAAAGCTGACCTGGTGGGAGTGGATTCCATATGTGATCTGTACCCTTGGATCTTTCAGGAGACGCCGGATGGCACCAGGCTCCGACACGTCCCGGAAGACCAAGATACAGATCACATATGATATCTCCAATTGCTCTGCATAATCCACAATGACCAACTCCTGAAGTCCCTCCAGATTGACAAATGTTCCCAGGTCCTTGAGAAGGAGGTCAAGGTGGGCGTGAAAATCCACCGTCCTCGGTGTGGGGCGTGGGGCCCAGAGCACCGGCAACCGCAGAGGGTCGACCAGCCGCTCCCTCTGACCAGCTGACAGGGCCGCCAGAACGCGTCCCAGCACCTGCCAGGTGATCAAAGCTAACATTGAGGACGGGGGGAGATACCGAAGTTACGGGTACTGACCCCTTGGGTTGCATCAAAGACCACCATTAGGGCCATACGGCTCCCCGAAGGGTCATCCTCCAGCCCCTGTGGAAATAACCTGTTGATCCACACGTGTCCTGGTACGTGTCGACCCGCAGGATTTCCATCAGGGCCTGGAGGTACTCGTGAAGGAAGGGTACCCACCGCCACAAGTGGACGTCGGTGAATGTCCACTCCTGCCAACAGCCCTCCGCGTACTTAAAACTGACCTTTGACCCCTGCGCACCATTTATATGCGATATTGTGCACATGCGCAGGTTCAAAGGTTACTTCCGAAAGTGTCGTCACAAAGGTGACCAGAGATCCCGTTTTACTACTATTGAGGTTGCCAAAATTTACAACATTTTTTAACCATTCGTTATAATGTTTGTCGATAAACAATTTAAGTAGCCAATCGAATAGAAATTTTTCGCCCGCGCTGTGAAATTGATCAATTTTCTCACACTAACCGTACCTCAAATATACCTTGAGCACGTCTATGAAATCATTATTTCTTAATAGGGCCCCATGACCTGCAGAAATAGAACAGGCCCGTCATAATATAAATAATGGCAGGTCTACGTTGACTCCTCTATTGTGAGAGACATCTTTGCTTGCTAAGGGCATTTCACGTTTCACTTAACACTACTCTTAGCTCATTGACTTCATTCTCCGTGTATTTCGCCCGACGTCATCTTCCCCAAGCATCAAGTCACATGACCGCTCCATTTAAACGATCCAATGAAATTATCAGTATTCAAATATTTTGACCTGGGAATCTCAGACATGAGACATGTCAATTTCAACTGAGCGCTCGAGGCGCAAGACTGTGGGATTCTACGCGAGACCAAACCGAAGTTGGGCGAATCAGCTATTTTATTTCTCACTCTAATGAGAGAAAAAAATTAAATCAGCGGTAGCTCAGGAAAATTGTATGCTTTTTATTTTGTCATGGGGGCACTTCGAGGCTCACCAAGAAATCATTTCAATCGATCGCTTTCTGGAGGCATGTCTTCATTTTATGAATGTGATTGCGCCGATGTCGGATGTAACGGGACCAATCGGATGTGACGATTTGGGAAACGCCCTAATACACTCAGATAGCACCCATTACCGCATGGCTAAGAGCAGAAGTTTCTACGTATGATCGTGCCATGCGTTCGGATGATGTGTGAGAGACATCACAACATCCAACCGAACGTTGAAGAGAGAGCATGACCGCAGCACGTGTCTAGCCAAGTTCTTTTCGGGATACAGACAAAAAATCCCATTGACAAAACCCTTACTGACAAAATGCCCACTAGACAAAATGAATACAAATACTGAACCAAATTATCACTTTTTAGCGTAAGGATATATAAAGATAAATATAGTACCGGTACTTGAAAACATTAACCCTATCTAGCTTGGGCGTTTCGGGACTTTATTTTGTCCCCTAATCTCCTAATTATTTTTCTGACCCCTTGAGCTAGGGAGCTGAAACTTACCACACTATGCCCTTGGATCAAGCTCTACCAGAAAATGTAAAAACATATCCAAGATAGCGGTTGTGATGACGTTACAGTGACGTCATTTTCAAAAGAGGCATTTCAGGATCGCTTTTTCGGTCAGATTTTTCGATTTTTTTATTTATGTACTTTTTTCGCAAAAACTGCTTGATAAATTAGTAAATATCAGTCTGATGTGAGATAAAATAGATTTTGTCCACTTTTCCTCGCTAAAAAGCAGAGATTTTGAAGAATGGGTTGAATATTAGTAGAGAAGCGCAGTCCGCAGTTTTCTCATTGGCTCGAGCCATGAAGGCCTACAATACCTTCGGTTTGTCCGTTGCCTTCCGGTTAATAGTAGAGCAATATGGTGAAAATATTGTGCACTTCGAGGTAAAAGCACGAAACTTGGCATAGTAGTAGCCAACCATGACCCGATCAATTTCTGATAAGGACTCACACAATTTTTTCCCAACATGGCCGCCAAATTCAAGATGGCCGCCATAATAATGGCCAAATACTGAAATTACCTTAGTTCATTGTTTGATTTGTGTCAGAAGCCTAAAACTTGGCATGATGCTAGCTATTGGTGTCTCCGTCATTTTCCATTTAATGTTTCGGGGTGTTGACTACGACTTAAGGGATGTCCACGTCATCTGTGATGCCATTGATGACGTCATCAGTAGGAGTAGTAGCCAAAGTGGGCATTCGGGGGGTGTGAAGGAAGGTGTAGGGGGTAGAGATGGTCCATCCTTGGTCCGAATGGGCCGTGTGGTGTGTCAACTTGTAGCTCTCTGCATGTGGACGACGAATGGTATGGTATTTGTTGGAAGTCGCATTGTGCTACGCATGCGCAGTTGGGCAGTAGTAACGAAAGATGTCATTTTGGACGTGGGAAATGACATGTTTGGGCAATCAAGGGACCCATATTTGATCCAAATGGACCGGTTGGGGTATCCTAGTGAAGCTTTCGTGGGGTTGAGTCAGACTGGCGTGTTTTTGATAGGAAGTCGCGCCAATCTGCGCATGGGCAGTTGAGGTGTAGTAAGTAAAGTGGTCATTCTGGAGGTGCGCATGGGTATATTTGAGCGATCGAGGGACCATTCTTGGTCCGAATGCGTCGTGTGAGGTGTCAAAGTGAAGCCCTCGGTGCGTAGACCACGACTTGAGGGATGTCCACGTCGTCTGTGACATCATCGGTGAGGTCATCAGTAGGAGAAGTAGCCAAAGTGGGCATTTTGGGGGTGTGAAGGGAGATTTCTGGGGTAGAGATGGACCATCCGTGGTCCGAATGGACCGTGTTGGATGTCATCCTGTAGCTGTCTGTATGTAGACAACGAATGGTATGGTTTTTGTTGGAAGTCTCATTGCGCTACGCATGCTCAGTTGGGCAGTAGTAACATCAAGATTTCATTCGGGGTGTGCGTGGGAGTGTGTTTGAGCGATTGAAGGACCATTCTTCGTCCGAATGCATCGTATGAAGTGTCATTGTGAAGTCCTTGGTGTGTAGACCACGACTTGAGGGATGTTCACGTCATCTGTGACATCATTGGTGATGTCATCAATAGAAGTAGTATCCAAATTGGGCATTTTGGGCGTGTGAAGGAAGGTGTTTGGGGTAGAGATGGACCATCCGTGGTCCAAATTGCCCGTGAGGCGTGCCCAACCCCCATCTTAATGCATGGGCGCACTAACGATGGTGAGTGAGTGCGCGCGCGTGTGTGTGTGTGCGTGTGTTTGTGTATGTGTGTGTGTGAACATCGTGCTTAGTTAGCCGTTTCTCTTTCGGAAGAGGGACGTGTTTTATAGGCGATATAACGCATGTGCGCTTATACGTAGCTCTACGAGTCCGTGATAAGTACTATTCTGATTGGCTAGCCAAATAAGAGAACAACAACAACAAGGATTACAGGTCAATCATTTTATTATCCCCTCCATCAGAGCACACCCACGCTGGGGGATCCGCTATGGGTGTGTTTACTATTCACTTATGTTATTGTCCGTGTCTTGGCCGCATAGTCAGCTGCTCTTCTCAAATCAGAAGTTAATTGTGCTGATCACAGACGGCGACCATGAGAATAAGTATTAGTATAAGTCATGGATGGAACACAAAATGGAACACAAACTGTGGATGTCTTTCCGATTGATGGAGCTCAACTGACTGTGGAGTCTGAAGACTCGACCGCAATGCTGGCATTCGTGGCTGGGTGCTCTTTGGACCGAACGTTGATGTCACCGTAAATTATCCTCACGACTAAATGACTTCCTGCAGATCGAACATGTATACTCGCCAACAGGATCTTGAAAAGTAGACTCAAGGATGGAGTCAAACGCCATGGTTTCCTCAACCCTCAAGCGTGCATGTCCATGGATTACACTTTGGTGAGATCTCAACTGACTGTGTAGTCTGAAGTGGTGTCCACAGTCCCCACATTTGATGCCTGGATTTCTCATGGAGAAACCGTTCATGGCACTGTAAGCTATCCAGGCGATTAAATGTATCCCCGCAGGTCTCGCATGTGTACTGGGCAGTAGCATCGTGGATGGTAGACTCATGGCGTTGTAAGTCGTGCAAGCGTGTAAAGGACTTGGAGCAAGTGGTACCCGAGAACATCGTGGCGTAAGTGGTTGAACGAATGCCCGCTGAAACAGTCAGAACGTTTGCTTTGATAGTGTGCTAGCTGGCGATCTATTTTTAGCACAACCGGTTTCGACGAAAATTCCGGTATACCGCCACTTTCATAAACCTTCCCTACAAAAAAAAAATCCCCTACGTTGTTCTCGCCACCAATCGCAAGATGAGGATCAAAGCTTGAATTCTTACTATGTTTCCGAGGACCGACGTTGCTCCAAGATCCAGAAAGTGGTCCTTGGACTGTTTATTTTTCATATTAAAATGCGTTTCTTTTGGCAGCCATCTTGAATACGATTGTCATTTTACCGTGAAAGATAAAGTTTATTCGTAGCAAGAATTATTTGCTTGGCTTCAGCACAATACATGAAGTGCACAATACAGACATAATACTTTACGCATGATGATTTACCACTAATTTGACCATTATCATGGCCGCCATTTTGAATTTGGCGGCCACCTTGGAAAATAATTTTACAGATCTTTCTTGAAAACGGACTAGAGCATTAATAACAAGCATCGCTGCAAGTTTCATGACCTCGACTAAAACAATAAACAGTATTATTATCATATTGCTGTATTTGACCATTATATAGGCGGCCATCTTGAATTTGGCAGCCATATTGGAAACAAGCGCTGGATGAGCGCAAAGACCTCCGTCGAGGCAACAGGGTCCGTAGCGTAATACATCACTGAATAACATACGGCCGGATGCCAAGCTCAATTTTGCATTTGTTGGACGTTAGCCTCATCAATGGTAATTAATCTGGGATTGAGGGTTCCTCACTAGCATGTCCAGACAGGGATGTGAAAGTCACATTCCCAGCAAATAATTTTTGTTTGATTTGACGTGCTTGAAATATTGGGGTATGGAATAGAGTATATTGATGGAAAAACTGGAAAAATGTTTGAGACATTAGGCCCCATCCCACCCCCACCTCCCCCTGAGAGGATCCCCTCACCCAAATCGACACGTTAGCGGCAGAAATGAGACACCGTGTACCTAGTTGTTGTACCAACTTGCTTGTGATTTTGTGCTATAGGCCCAACACATCAACACTTCATATTTTGTATGTGTACAGTATAGCATCATCACTGATGAGAGAATGCTCTTCAAAACACACCTGATTTTACCGACACTTCGTTCTGATCTGTCTCAACATCATATGATGAGGATTCAATGAGCTCGGTATAATTTTATATACTGGTGTTACAGGTCACCTTCGCCTTCACCTTACTGTATCAATGACCATGGACTTGTACATGTATCACATTCACATTGAATGGTGATGACTGATGAGAATATTGCCCCTATGGAACAAATGACTGAATTCCACGCAGCAAATAAAAAGTTCATGTTAATCATAAACAACATACAATTAGTAATACTATCAAATAATTATGTTTATACCTTGTCGACATCAATATATTACAGGTAATATCATGACTGAATCATGGTAACATATATTCATGGGTATTTTTGTCTACAATAAACTGAAGAAGACCCATGCTGTTTATTATATTATGTTTTAAAACTTCACTTGCTAATCTCGATTATGTTGCTTATTGTGAAAATAAATGAAGTTATGAAATCTAGTATGATTGTTCATTGATCTCAAATTAGAAATATCTTCAGCAGCTAAAGTTAAGTCAATCATAACAATATATAACGCCATGATATTGTTGTAATATTACCCAGGTATTGATCTTTGAATAAGAATGTAATAAGATACATATACCTGTTCTTTGTGTTATTATGTATGCAGTTCATTCTGTATGTATTTTATACATGTACATGTAGCAGAATTGGAATTAAAATTTGAAATGAAGTCTGTTTCTAGAAGCTAAGTCATTTTAGACACACATTCAAGTCCTTACCTGGTCAAGGGAGATAATTTTCACTTTTGATGATGTTTGTGAAGCATGCAGCAGGACTTCAACTTCCAAGGATATTATCCACACAATCTCATTCTACATGATATTTTTGCCATAGCACCGATAAACTAGGTCCCTTCATTTATGTGTTCTAGATCCAGAAGCTATTGGGAGCTACAGGCTTTGTAAAAGTTAGATCCAATTATTCTCAGTGAAGCAATGAAATCCGGCATGATTGTTTTAAGTTAGAATTTGGCATCCTTGGAAATGTCTGACCGATTCACACATGTATCACTCGGCAGGTGGTCATTACATGTGTAATGTTTATTTCCTTAGGAATCAACTGATATCCAATGGGGTGGAGGGCGAGCAAATCACTGGCTCTGAACTAGGTCATCAGTTAGTGTGTCCTCGAATAGGAACGATCGATACCCATATGAGCGTGGGTGAGATGGGAAAGCATGTTTACGCCGTTTGCTCTTTGTGATACAACTCCAGCCATAAAGTTAGAAAATGTCATCTGTATCTTTTAAAATTATTTCCTCGAATGAAACATAACAATCTACATCGAAGAGATGAATCAAATGATTTGAAACTGTGTAACAGTGAGAAGAAAATTAATTGTATAAACATTCCAAGCCTCATTGAACACAAGCCGCACCATATTTGATATGAATATAACGCGCGTACATTAGCTCGCTTGGACGTCGCTTAGTTAAATATGGACAGACACGCAAAAATCTCAAAATTTTCAAAAGCCACAAAAATGCCCTCAGCTTGTACAGAGTAAGTAAAAATACTGATGTACAACTTGATGTTTAGAAATGACTGTGTTGAGCGATTCTATTCCCAACTTCTCTTTTATTCTATGTCATAGAGGACAGAGTTTGGTAGATAATTAAAAACTGTATTAACTCGGCTTCACATTTTAGAGAATGACTTTAATTGAGCCTAAGATGAAAGAGAAATACACTTTTAAAAAAATCTATTTAAAAAAATATCTGCATATATGTTTGTATTATATTGTATTATGTCTGTATGTTTCCATAATTTATTGAAAAAAACTATACGTAGACTTCGACCACCGAATATAACACAGGCCAGGCAACTGTGAGAACCAGTGAAAGATACCCATCGAGATGAGCGGATTTGCAGATAAAGAACAACAACAAAATTGCACTTTGTGCCTCACGAGGCCCTTCTCCATAGAGTGCATGCCAGTTATTTTTCCAGACTACAACAGCAACTGTTTTTGCCTGTATCACAGTCCGAGCTTCCGATGACCATTCAACCTTACCCAGACGACAGATAATTTTTGACAGATTGTCTGGCTAGGTTGTTGATCGGATTCACAGATAACGATTGAAGCATGGGAAGAAAGAAAAAAAAAAAAAAAAAAAGCCGGGAGAGTTCTTCGCAGTTTTACGTTTTTGACCTCTGACTTTGAATTTGACTTCTCACTTCCGACTCGCATCCTGGTGAATGACACTCGTCCTTTATCTTTTTGCCGATTCAGAGATTCTCGTCGAAGTTTCCAATTATACTATCCGGAATGTACGAAAGCCGAGAGGGGACTTCTGACTTCCGACTTCTGACTTCTGACTTCCGACTTCTGACTTCCGACTTCAGACTTAAGGATTTTTTTCATTTTATAATGCATTACATCTTAAATTATGAAGCATGGAATAACACAACACCATTATTATGGAATATTGTGCTTAAAAACCTGCTTGCATGTACTTATAATAATCAGATAACCATTGAATTTTATCTTGAGTTATGTTCTGATTATTAAAATGCGATAACTTCTAATGTAAATCGAAATACCCTATGTCACAAGTCAAAGGCGTCTCAATTACATAATATAATTGCACAAATTGATACATTACGAATAATCACATTTAATGCGCCCTTTCCACATTAATCGTCGGATAATGCTGTCTTGTCTCAGTGGCGGCGACAGGTGCACAGCACGTGGACCACCGCATGATCTCCGGTTCGTTCTCATGATCCCTCTCTTTTGTTTATAAAACGGAGCGGATTTTTCATGTATTGATAACTGATGTAAATATGATAATATGCATGGATAAAATACCCAATACAGGACTAATAAGCTTACATTTATGATAATTTTGACAAATTCAGGTCGAAAATATACCAGTCATTAACACTTAAAATATATTCTGGGTTAACCCTATCTGGCCTGGGCTTTTTGGGATCTGTCCAAGGGGGCATTTCGCCCCCCCCCCCCCGTAAATATTTTAAATTCTATTCAACTGATCACAATTACTTCCAAAGCATGGTCGAATAATATAGTATGATAATTTACGCATCAATGCGACAAGGCGATGCCATTATATTTATCGATTATTCAAATATTATTTACGATTTTCTGACACAAAAAAACTAAACCTAATTTTGTCAAGCCCAAGCCAAATCATATCATGAGATCGTACCATTACTCCCAAATATAATTAACAAATAAGATAAATATTGTTTGTATCAAGGCATTTTAGTTCTCTCTCCTCCCTTCTCCAAAACTTGATTATTTTGATTTTGACTTCCGACTTCTGACTTCTGACTTCCGACTTCCGACTTCTGACTTCCGACTTCTGACTTCCTTCTGACTTCCGACTTCTGACTTCTGACTTCCGACTTCTGACTTCTGACTTCTGACTTCCGACTTCCGACTGACTTCCAACTTCAGACTTCCGACTTTTGTACATCCATTCACCCGTTGCAACTTTACCTTTACATACATGATAATAATACCTATATTCCCGTCTGTGACTTTGTGCTTTGATCTTTCTGATTACTAGTATCGGCAATTTAAAAGGGAACCCCAATGTTCTAGGTCCAGTTTTAGGCCACGGTTACAGAGACATTGCGTTTGAAGTTTAAATCTGCTATTGATGGAATTTATTGCAAATGATATTTGGTGATGTCACGAAATACTCAAGATAATGAGCTAGATTATACTGGAATTGTCACAAATATATTATAAGTCTAATCTCTTTATTTGTAATATTGCTTATTTATAGCATCATGAAAAGTAGTTCTAAAAAGTTCTAAGCATTTATAGAAATACGGTTCTCATATCAACAGGTTACAAAGGGCTTTATTTTGGAAATTGCACGGGTTATGATATCCTATTAAAGAATATGGAGTAACAAAGGTCTATGTGTTTCATATTTATTAAAAATTCATTTCAACTAACACACCTCCTTACACAAGTTCATGGACTGCAAAGATATCAGAATCCTAAATATCCTTATTTGTCTATCTAATTAACTCACCAATACCTCATTTGCATATCAATTTTTTACCAGTTCCAGAAAGTTTCTCATCAACCAGGGGAAATATTTACAAGCAAAAAAATGAAAAAATAAAATAAAAATTGAGAACAATGCGGGCAATTTCAGAAATATATGGCAACAAAATATCTCCCCCACAGAAGTTTTAATTTTCCATTTGAGTTTCCCTTTAAGTAATCAAAATTATGAAGAGTTTTGGAGAAGGGAGGGGAGAGAACTAAAATGCCTTGATACAAACAATATTTATATTATTTGTTAATTATATTTGGAAGTAATGGTACGATCTTATAATATGATTTGGCTTGGGCTTGACAAAATTAGGTTTAGTTATTTTGTGTGTCCTAGGAAAGCAGAAAATCGTAAATAATATTTGAATAATCGATAAATATAATGACATCTCCTTGTCGCATTGATGCGTAAATTATCATACTATATTATTCGATAATGCTTTGGAAGTAATTGTGATCTGTTGAATAGAATTGTGCAATTATTTTATGTAATTGAGTCGTATTTATCTGTGGCATTAGGTACATTACCTTACCACATTTTTTTTAAATATTTACGGAGTGTGGGGGCGGGGGGCGACCCACCCCCCCCCCGCCCCCTGGACAGATCCCAAAAAGCACAGGCCAGATAGGGTTAACCCAGAATATATTTTAATGGATAATGACTGGTATATTTTCGACCTGAAGTTGTCAAAATTATCATAAATGTAAGATTATTAGTCCTTTAGTGGGATATTTGATCCATTCATATTATCATATTTACATCAGTTATCAATACATGAAAACCCCGCTCCATGTTATAAACATAGTGGACGGATCATGAGAACGAACCGGACATCACGCGGTGGTCCACGTGCTGTGCACCTTTCGCCGCCTCTGGGACAAGACAGCATTGTCCAACGATTAATGTGGAAAGGGCGCATTAAATGTGATTATTCGTAAGGTATCAAATTGTGCAATTATATTATGTAAATGAAGCGCCTAAAACTTTTGACATAGGGCATTTCTATTTACATTAGAAATCGCATTTTAATAATCAAAACATAGCTCAAGATAAACTTCAATGATTATCTGATTATTATAAGTACATGCAAGCAGGTTTTTAAGTAGAATATGCCATAATAATGATACTGTGTTATTCCATGCTTCATAATTTAATATGCAATGCATTATAAAAGAAAAAAAATCCTAAGTCTGAAGTCGGAAGTCAGAAGTCGGAAGTCAGAAGTCGGAAGTCGGAAGTCAGAAGTCAGAAGTCGGAAGTCAGAAGTCAGAAGTCAGAAGTCGGAAGTCGGAAGTCAGAAGTCAGAAGTCAGAAGTCGGAAGTCGGAAGTCAGAAGTCGGAAGTCGGAAGTCGGAAGTCAGAAGTCGGAAGTCAGAAGTCCCCTCTCGGCTTTCGTAGGAATGCGAGTTTTTCTTTCGTGAAAATTTACTTTTTATGAAAGCGCAGGTTTGTCTTCGTCGCATACATCTGTACCAGCGCGAAGCTATAAGTACACGCGCGAATTTAGTACCCTCGAATAAAGAGACCCGGTGGAAGCGCTGCAAAGGATACACACCTTTTGTGACGTAAGCATTCAATTGTGTCCATAAAGTTTTCAAAATTTCGTCGGGAACCATAGGAATCCCTATTGGAAATCACACGAGTCGTGGGTTCCCCATATGACAATTATTTGGCGGGAGATATCACGTTGCGCTCCTAGACCTCCGTCTGATCGACGGAGGTAAAAATGAGTGGGTCCTTATCAGAAAATGGTCAGGACATCTTTGGCTACTATCATGCCAAGTTTCATGCTTTTACCTCGAAGTGCACAATTCGGCTAGTTTTGTGCACGAGATTGCTCCACTATAAGTTCTTGTCATTATCGCATTTGATTTAGGTTATCAGTTATATTTTAGAGCACTAGCAGGCTAGCTGGTCGCTGAATACTGTCTATATATGATCAGATGAAATATGCCGAGGACAGACAACTAAGACTTGGCCGAACCAGGCTTCCAGTCCTGTATTTTAGCCTACATGGTACAAAAATGGATATGGCTAAGCTTAGTCCAGTTGTGGTATGACTTAACCCCCTCAAGACACAACACAGAGACATTTTCGAAAAGAAAACAACTTTAGGTCGTTTTAATCTCCAGAAATAGATAGCTATATAGAATAGCGATACGACTTGGAACCATTTGCGTACACTTCGCTGTCCATAAGATACTGAAAGTCACACGACTTCCTCCGATGACGTCACAGCTATAGAATTGGCAAGTGAGCGATGTTCGGCATTTAAAGATTCATATCTCGCGAACCAGATGCAATTTTTAAATACAACCAGTACCATTCTTTTCAGAATTTAAAGGGTTTTTTACAATTATTTTTGACCTGTGACCGTTTGGGGTTACCTTTAAATTGCAGTTTCATGCAGAGTGCCAACATTTTCCTGGCAGTGTTTGAACTTCTATCTGATTTAGTGTTAACTCCAGCATCTATAGTCTTCATGAATTATCAATTTCATATGATATCCGCCTCTCTTTGTCGATTGTCTTTGGGGGTTATTCAGTGGAGGTTTTGTTAGTGAAGGTTTTGTCTCGTGGGGGTTTGTCATGGACCCGTTTTTTACATGACGTCTCTGAGGCCTCAACAAAGCCTTGTGAGGCTGTGTTAAAACTTGGATACTTTGTGTCTCGATATTGTTTGCTTGACAGTATTTATCTCCCTTGCCGCGCACTCTCTCTGCATCAGCACATGGTCAACATTGCTGAAATATTTTCGACGAAGTTATGGCAACGGTAAACAAATTATTTATGATGAATTCGTCGTAGATGGGAATTGGGTAATTGTTCATATTATCAGTAATACCATGGAGCTGGATTATTTCTTCTGTTGACTAAATGGAGACAAGGCCGTGGTAAGAGAGATAGTCCTACCGGTAAAAGAAACATGATATTAGGTTATGATTGGCCCTATTTACGCTGATTTGTGACATGCACGGTCTTGTTCAATTGTATGCGGATATTTCATTTAGATCTAGGTCAGGGGGACGATGAACAGCCATCTTTAAACGGGAAATCCCAAGGATTTTGTTGATATTAGTATTGGTATTATATTCTGTTGGCATTAGTTGAAATGTACAGCCATGATGTTCATGCATGGGCGTGGCTGATTTAGGAGCACAGATCCATGCAGTCCTTCAGCCAATAATTTCTGGATTATTTATCCGTAGCCTGTCGATCTTTTTCTTCTGTCCATCCAAAACCAGGTCAGTTAGGTTTATACTTCTATGCTGTACATATGGTATTTTCATATTTGTATTCGGGAAGTTCATAAATCATCACAGTTACACGTAGCTGTTCTTTCTCTTGTTCAACATGCTAAACCATATAGCAGCTGCTGACCAGTAAGCGAACAGGTCCAAACAAAAGAGGTGAAATACTAAATCTGGGGAAATGAACAATCTTATATCTGTTCAAATACTTGATTTAGTTTGTTATTCCTACTTATGAAACTGGCATGTTTGTAGCCCGATTTTGTTACAAAAAGCAGATGATAGCTCACTTGGGAGGTCAACAAATAAAATATTTTGAGATTTGCATCCATTGTACAAACTGACGGCAAGTCAGATCAAGAGGATAATTACACTACAAGTTGGAGAAATATATGGTGAATCTGATGATAGCTAGAGTGAATAACCATTTCTTTCGTTATTTTTGACATCTGCAAAAGTTGTGATGCTGGTGAGGGCGCTAAGTGCATTTGGAGGGGACAAGTAACAATTAGAACTAAAATGACTGCTCCCTCCGTCGGATTGTTTGATGATAGGTCGTGGTTATGTGATGTTTTTCACTCAACAGAAATCTGCTCTACAGTGAATAAGTGATATATTTGATCAGCAATCTATTCTCGACATACAATGACCATTATCGAATAATTATGTATCTCCAAATTGCACAAAAGTAACTGACAACCCTTACTGCTTTGAGGTGTACTTGAGGTGTACTTGAGGTGTAGTTGAGGTGTACCTGTGAGGTGTACCCTCAGATATTATGAGGTGTATTTGAGGAGTAGATGAGGTGTAGTTGAGGAGATGAGGTGTAGTTGAGGAGTATCGAAATATGCAAATTAGTACACCTCAGTGAGGTGTACACCTCAGTTGAGGTGTACACCTCGGGTGAGGTGTACCCCTCAGGTGAGGTGTACCCCTCAGGTGAGGTACTAACTGAGGTGTACTTGAGGCATATCCAATTTTGAAAAATATATTCATACCTCCATTGAAAATAGGTACCAGGCATATTTGTATTCTCATTTTTTAGTGCTCAGTAGATTGATCCCCATCCTCCTCCTACAATAATTTTGCTGCAGCATTTTTCGCTACAAAGCCTACAACTAACATATGAGCAGCCAAACTTGAAAGTAGGGGAAGGTGACCGTGTATGTCGGAAAATGGTAGCACCACACTTATAAAGGAGCTTCAACATTGGCTCACAAGTGCCCCAATTGCCACACAGAGGATTCCAATGCAAAAGCATACAAGGGACCAATGTATTTGGGAAGTGACAGTTAACATATCCATTTTGGAAATATATCTGGATGGTTGACAACATATCCACAGGTGCCAAAGTTTGCATGAGATTAACAATAGTTTCTCTGTAAATTATACAACAGTGCCCATTAACTGATTGCTATGATAATTTGAAGAGAAGAATGTTACAGCAGGTTTTAGTTTGATGTATTAGTGTCCTGGTGTCAAAATAATAATAAAAATAAAATAAAAATAGAGTTTACATAACATTTTTCATGTTGTTTAGAAGTTCAGGAGGTGTACTTGAGGTGTACGTAGGTAATTTAAAAGTGAGGTACATGTTTTTTTGACAAAGTCAATGAGGTGTACTTGAGGTGTAGGTAATTTAAAGTAACATTCATGCCAGAATGATGATCCAGCATAGACATGTAAAGAAAAAATTAAATTTAATGCCATGTTCAGCAATATTTTGTCTATTTAGCGAGTATGTATATTTTTTATCATTTAGAAAGTGATCGTATAACAGTATTTTCATTATTTTGGGATACAAAATGAGTAATTAGCGAGTATGAATAAAAGATTGTGCTGGCAATTATTTACAATAAGTGGATGGTATATTATGCTCAATTTCATGACAAACCTTTCCACCAAGTCCACCATATATCTTGGGTGTAGGTGGATAACTGTATCTTATGTTCATGGCAAGCTTGTTACGGTGGAGGGTAGGAAATACTTGAGGTGTAGATAAATTATGAGGTATAAGTACATACTTGTATACTTTTGTACATGCATATTTTAGCAAATTCCATGAGGTGTACTTGAGGTGTACATGTAGGTAAATTACAAGTATATATTTTGACAAAGTTTATGAGGTATCACTCACTGTTAATTTTTATTTGTTAATTAAACAAGGGCTGTACTTATTTCAAACTGTCAGACTGAATTGGTGTATGTTAAATAGAATATTAGACTAAGGCAGGAACATCCAACTGAGACAGAGTTAAAAAGTATCAAGGAAATAATTAAAGAAGAGCTCCAGCTGAGAATGTATATGCAGGTGACACAAGAAATAGCAGAAGTAGATTTTATGTATTGTAAACTGGAAAACAAGGTATGACCTGTCAAGTGGTTCTTTTATTCATAGAGGGTGTATGAGATTTACAGTTAGCCAACCCATTTATTGATTTATTTTAAAATATAGCGCTTAAATGAACTAAGAAATGTACTTTAAAATATAAATAAAACATTTAGTTGATCATGTTGATGGGCAGTGAAATCTATATGGGAAGCCAAGGTAAACTTGAGGTGTACAAAAATTACAAGTATATTTTGACAGTCCCAGAGGTGTACTTGAGGTACATGCATAGTTTGGCAAAGTCCATAAGGTGTACTTGAGGTGTAGTATATAACATATCTATTTTGACAAAGTCCATGAGGTGTACTTGAGGTGTAGGTAGATTACACGTATATTTTGACAAAGTTCCAGAGGTGTACTTGAGGTACATGCATATTTTGGCAAAGTTCATAAGGTGTACTTGAGGTGTAGGTAAATTACAAAAATACTGTACTTGGTGTACTTGAGGTGTATACACCTTGAAAAAGAAAATGAGGTGTACACCTCAGGTACCCCTCAACTACACCTCAAGTTGAGGTGTACACCTCAGGTACACCTCGACTACACCTCAACTTGAGGTGTACACCTCAAGTCTGTAAGGGAAGCAAGTGTTCGCTTACTGGTCCAGTTTTCGGAGACCAAATTCAAACCACTTGATTTGAAATTGTTCCTCACTCAAATCAGATCCTGCTCGAGAATATATTCATGAAAATAATGATCAAATTTTGGTCCTTTGTTTTCCACCGCTAGAATTGATTTTAATATTCAAATCGCATTTCTGGGAAATAAAATCACTTGAAAGTGTTCGCTTCACTCGTCCACCAAGGCTACTGACATTTAATTTTGTGATATTGGTACTGTAGGGTTTAGCCGAATAACTGAAAATTCATATTGCAAAATTTCTGCCACCCAACCTGGACCAAGTCTGGCAGATTTCTGCTGCCAAAAGTCATTGTGGCCTACCATTTTATGCTCATATGGATAGAATACATATTTGTCAGCTTTCGTGACCATTCACTTCCTCTGTCCAGCTTGATCCATTTCCATAAATGGAAAAAAAAAAATATTTACCTTGATCTTTCAAAAATGATATCAGTGGCCATCTTTAGCGCTTGATGCCATCTTAACTCAGGATTACACAAGTCGAAAAACAGAATTCACACAGTGAAAATTGTTACAATTTAGTTGCAATTTTCAATTCAAATTATGCAGATAATGTCAAAGCCTTACATGACAGAGCCATTTTCAATTTTCCTGTCCACAATCCCAAAATTTACAATCAGGCACATGCCACCATAGATATATTTCCAAGATGGCTACTGATTTCAAGCTCGATATTTTTTCTTTCTTTTGCTGTTTATGGAAATGAAATGAGCTGAAAATAAATGACCAGGGAAGTTGACAGATATGTATTCTATCCATACAAGAGCAAAATGGCAGGCCACATTGACCTTTTGATGCAGAAATCTGACTGTTTGGATACAATAACAACCAAGTTGATGTTTAATATTTCCAGATTTAATCCTACTTTCGAAGATTGAGTTGAAAAACAGGGTTAACTCTGTACACAACCTTTGAACAGACTAGTCTTGTACATGGAAGCAGCATTGAATCCGGTCAATAATTGAAGGGCTGACCAGTGTCCAGGATAATAGGACCTGTGTGCGCTCTCATGTCCTGACACATATGTAGGCACTTTCGTGATATGACTGAAACATAGTTGAAAATGACGTTAAATCCTACTTACTCACTCACTCACCCTTGTACATGGAAGTTGGATCCATCCAATTTCCTTCAGATCGGGGATACAAAATTAGAAAAAAACAGTCAAGTTTGTTAGGTATATTCACTTATCTCTGATTTTCCGGATAGAGAATTGAAAAAAATCTTTGAATAAATCATATCAGTTCTCATTTCAAGGTGTTCCACATTAAGTTTTTTGGGAAGTGTTGATGATATAGATAGATTGCGAGAAATGGAGTCTAGAATTCCAAACATAAGACATGCCTGCAGCTCAGGATGACCACCTGTGAAAAGTTGAGCTCCCCCATCAGTCAGGGGACCAACTTTCATAAGTTATAAATTATAACCTCTACAAGTGATCATATCAAAATCTTCACTGGTCACAAGATAATGATATTTTGATCAGTACTGAAGTGTAATTATCTCTGTTCAGGGCCGTAGCCAGGATTTACTGAGGGGTGGTTCGCCTTCACTCCAAAACGGCACATCAGGGGGTTCGCAGTATGAGAAAAGGGGAAAATAGGGGGTTCGCTTCAGTTTGAGAAAGGGCATTTATATGAGAAAAATATAAAATATTTCCGAAAGGGGAATTTGCCCGAACCCAGAAAATCCCCGTTGGCTACGGGCCTGCTGTTAATTCATCACTATTTTTAACAAACTTCATGCCTTCAAGTAGGGTCAATTTTTGTGGTCAAATGGGCACCACAACTTTGAACTTCTCAGAGTGATATATATATATATATGTATTGTAGTTCATAACTTGACAAGGTTATAATTTTTTATATGCCCGCCCAAAAGGCAGACATATATTTGATGGCGGTTTCCGTTCGTCCAGCAGTGTCCGTGTCTTGTGTCTGGTTTGAATCTGGGACAGTTTTCTATCTTCAGTTCCAATTTTTGGTGAGTGGATACCCTGATGGGAGACGATGTGTCATATACAAAAATGGAGGTCGAGGTCAGCGGTCAAAGGTCACTGGCCTAAAAAACATGAAATCACTAAACTGTTCATGTCCGGTCCATATTTGTGACTGTTTTCTATCAACATTTGCACTTTTTTTGTGTGTGGATACACTAGGTGGAGACGATGTGTCACGTACTGAAATCGAGGTCAGAGGTCAAAGGCTACTGTGGCCTAAAAATCAGGAAATTTCTGTCATTGATCATTGACAGTTTTCTATCTACAGTTCCAATTTTTGGTGAGTGAATACTCTGTTGGGGGGCAATGCGTTGCATACCAAATGCAGGTCGAGGTCAGAGGTTTATTGAAAAGTTTTTATGAGTGAGTTCAATAGGGGGAAAAAATATCGCATACCAAAACTTAGGTCAAGGTCAAAGATCAAATTTTACTGTGACTCCAAAATCAGGAAATCATTAAAGATAACTTTTTTTTGTGTGTCAGTAGATGCATTAGGGCAATGTGATGTGTAACATACCAAAAAATATGTCAAGGTTAAAGGGCAAGGTCACTGTGAACCCAAAATCATGAAATCATTAAAAGTCACATTTTTATATGCCAATGGAAGACGAGGTCATATAATGCGATGGTGAGTTCTGTCCATCTATCGGTCTTGAAATCATGATTTTTTTGTGTCTGTAGATACATAAAGGGGAGACGATGTAGGTGAAGGTCAAAGTCACTGTGACTCCAAAATCAGGAAATCATTTAAAAGTCACATTTTTATATGCCCATCGGAGACGAGGTCATATAATGTGATGGTGAGTTCTGTCCATCTATTGGTCTATCCATCCATTAACATTTGTTGTCTGTGCGATATGTCCAGTTCTAAGATATGGATTGGTACCAAACTTTAGGTATACCTTCTGTGGGGCAAAAAGGCACCCTATTCATTTTGAGGTCAAGTTTTCAAAGGTCAAGGTCACGGTCCCCCAAAACTGAATCCAGTTTATCTAACTATTGTTAGGTTGAACTATTCAGTTGTCTCCCCATCATGTGTATGGCGTTTGTCCTGTGGAGTTGTCTCCCCTGTTTGATACCTGTATGAGACGGTTACTTTCAGTTAAACTGTTGGGGAAATAAAAAACATGCAATTTACTAATAAAGTTAACTCGGAAAGGGGTCCTTTCTGAACTTCATATCTGTTTATTAACTCTGGAACGAAGGTTTACTTCATCACTTTCTTCACCCTTTTCTTCCTTCATAAACAAACTTCTCACCTGAAGAGAATATATTTGAAGGACAATTAATAATTTCTTGTGTTTGACTTTTGTCAACTCCAGTGTGGGATATGTGAGCTCTCTGCTCTTGTTTCAAGGTCACCGTACCAAAAGTTCAGACCCTTTTAGTTTATCATTCAATATAAGATGTCATAAATGTTACAGTCTCATAAGCACAAAATCTTAGACCTTTCTCTGGAATGCTAGCAACCAGTTGGGACCAATTTGGACCAGTGTAATTCCAGATGTATGGGCTATTATTGAAGCCCCTTGGGCTCTTGTCATAATTTCTGTAAGTTGGTCCCCTGACTGCCCATTCTTGAATATCCAATGCTGCTCCTGAATTATTGCATTGGGCCATTGAAGCGGACTGCATCGGCACAACACATCACTGACATGACTGAAACACAATGATGCCATAAATTAAGCAGAGTAAATTTCTGCTGTGAGGCTTTTTACAACCAGTACAGATTGATACTTGGACTTAATAGCCCACCATCACCAGATGGTGGGCTGTTCAGATCGGTTTTCGTCTGTGGTCCGTCGTCCGTCGTCCGTCCGTAAACAGTTCTTGTTATCGCAATTTCTCAGGAACTACTTCATGGATCTTTCTCAAATTTGGTACACAGGTTCCCCTTGGTGTCTAGTTGTGCAATATACCTTTTCTGTTCCGATTCGAAAATCCAATATGGCCACCAGGCAGCCATCTTGGATTTCCCCATGAAACTTTATCGTGATTTCTCAGGAAGTACAGCATGGATCTTTCTCAAATTTGGTACACTCGTTCCCCTTGGGGTCTAGTTGTGCAAGATACCTTTTTCAGTCAGATTCGAAAATACAATATGGCCACCAGGCAACCATCTTAGATTTCCCCATGAAACATTGTTATCGTGATTTCTCATGAGGTACTGCATGGATCTTTCTCAAATTTGGTACACAGGTTTCCCTTGTGGTCCAGTTGTGTAAGCTATCGTTTTTGACCCGATTCGAAAATCCAATATGACCACCAGGCAGCCATTTTGAATTTCCCCATGAAATTTTGTTATCGTGAATTCTCAGGAACTACTGCATGGATCTTTGTCAAATTTGGTACACAGGTTTCCCTTATGGTCTACTTGTGCAAGATACCTTTCCTGTCCCTATTCCAAAATCCAATATGGCCACCAGGCAGCCATCTTGGATTTTCCCATGAAACTTTGTTATTGCGATTTCTCAGGAACTACTGCATGGATCTTTCTCAAATTTGGTACACTGGTTTCCCTTGGTGTCTAGTTGTGCAAGATACATTTTCTGTTCCGATTCGAAAATCCAATATGGTCACCAGGCGGCCATCTTGGATTTCCCCATGAAACTTTATCATGATTTCTCAGTAAGTACTGCGTGGATCTTTCTCGAATTTGGTACATAGGTTCCCCTTGGGGTTTAGTTGTGCAAGATACCTTTTTTTGGTCCGATTCGAAAATCCAATATGGCCACCAGGTGGTCCTTAGGATCTCTCGTATACATATTGGTTTCTACTCAGTAATCTTTTCTTAAAGGTAATAAAAAATGCACCAACACTACTTAACAATAAAAGACACTAAATTGTGGTTTATACAACAAATATGTGCATTTTCTCTAGTAATGTCTCTGAAATGGGTTTTGAGACACAAATAACACAGAGGTTGTGAAATGCGGTCTGAAGCCATCTGACCCATGACATCAGTCTCATTATGATTACGTACGGTACATGTACTAATTTTCTACATTTATTTAAATCAGATGCTGTCTTGATTGGGTATGACTGAGGATCCCGTTACAGAATGGGTCAACTGTATCGGTGTGCTGGTGATGTTCACTATGACCAATGGGATCCCTCCACAGGACGTGGCTGTAAGGTCTACTTGGGACAGGACAGTCAGACATGGAGTTTTCTCCAGTATATGCAGGCACTCTCATCTAGTCAGCCATCCTTCTCTCTCCATGTCCGTGCTCTGGGTAAGTGGTACAGTATTCTCCAGTATGTGGTAGCACTCGCCTCCATTTCAGCCATCCTCCTCTCTCCATGTCCGTGCTCTGAGTAAGTGGTACAGTACTCTCCAGTATATGCTAGGACTCCCACCCACTCAGCCATCCTTCTCTCTCCATGTCTGTGTTCTGAGTAAGTGGTACTTTTCTCCAGTATATGCTAGCCCTCTCACCAAGCCAGCCATTCTTCTCTCTACATGTCTGTGCTCTGAATAAGTGGTACAGTATTCTCCAGTATATACTAGGACTCCCACCCACTCAGACATCCTTCTCTCTCCATGTCCATGCTCTGGGTAAGTGGTACAGTACTCTCCAGTATATGCTAGCACTCTCACCAAGCCAGCCATCCTTCTCTCTCCATGTCTGAGCTTTGTGTAAGTGGTATGTTACAGTGTTCTCCAGTATATGCTAGCACTATCATCCAGCCAGCAATCCTTCTCTCTCCATGTCCGTGCTCTGGGTAAGTGGTACAGTATTCTCCAGTATATGCTAGCACTATCATCCAGCCAACAATCCTTCTCTCTCCATGTCCGTGCTCTGGGTAAGTGGTACAGTATTCTCCAGTATATGCTAGGACTCCCACCCACTCAGGCATCCTTCTCTCTTCATGTCCATGCTCTGGGTAAGTGGTACAGTACTCTCCAGTATATGCTAGCACTATCATCCAGCCAGCAATCCTTCTCTCTCCATGTCCGTGCTCTGGGTAAGTGGTACAGTATTCTCCAGTATATGCTAGCACTATCATCCAGCCAACAATCCTTCTCTCTCCATGTCCGTGCTCTGGGTAAGTGGTACAGTATTCTCCAGTATATGCTAGGACTCCCACCCACTCAGGCATCCTTCTCTCTCCATGTCCATGCTCTGGGTAAGTGGTACAGTACTCTCCAGTATATGCTAGCACTATCATCCAGCCAACAATCCTTCTCTCTCCATGTCCATGTTCTGGGTAAGTGGTACAGTATTCTCCAGTATATGCTACATGTAGCACTATCATCCAGTCAACCATCCTTCTCTCTCCATGTCCGTGCTCTGGGTAAGTGGTACAATATTCTCTAGTATATGCTAGCACTATCATCCAGCCAGCCCTTCTTCTCTCTCCATGTCCGTGCTCTGGGTAAGTGGTACAATATTCTGCAGTATATGCTAGCACTCTCACCCAGTCAGTCGTCCTTATCTCTCCATATCCATGCTTTGGGTAAATGGTTCAGTATTCTCCAGTACATGCTAGCACTATCATCCAGCCAGCAATCCTTCTCTCTCCATGTCCGTGCTCTGGGTAAGTGGTACAGTATTCTCCAGTATATGCTAGGACTCCCACCCACTCAGGCATCCTTCTCTCTCCATGTCCATGCTCTGGGTAAGTGGTACAGTATTCTCCAATATATGCTAGGACTCCCACCCACTCAGGCATCCTTCTCTCTCCATGTCCATGCTCTGGGTAAGTGGTACAGTACTCTCCAGTATATGCTAGCACTATCATCCAGCCAACAATCCTTCTCTCTCCATGTCCATGTTCTGGGTAAGTGGTACAGTATTCTCCAGTATATGCTACATGTAGCACTATCATCCAGTCAACCATCCTTCTCTCTCCATGTCCGTGCTCTGGGTAAGTGGTACAATATTCTCTAGTATATGCTAGCACTATCATCCAGCCAGCAATCCTTCTCTCTCCATGTCCGTGCTCTGGGTAAGTGGTACAATATTCTCTAGTATATGCTAGCACTATCATCCAGCCAGCCCTTCTTCTCTCTCCATGTCCATGCTCTGGGTAAGTGGTACAATATTCTCTAGTATATGCTAGCACTATCATCCAGGCAGCCTTTCTTCTCTCTCCATGTCCATGCTCTGGGTAAGTGGTACAATATTCTGCAGTATATGCTAGCACTCTCACCCAGTCAGTCGTCCTTATCTCTCCATGTCCATGCTTTGGGTAAATGGTTCAGTATTCTCCAGTACATGCTTGCACTCTCGCCCAGTCAGTCGTCTTTGTCTCTCCATGTCCGTGCTCTGGGTACGTGGTATTATTCTTATGAAATTGGTTGTATGTGGATAGACAATTGTTTACTCGAGCTGATTTTTCCGCAGATTAAACAACTTTTTTCAGAATTCTTTTACCAGTGAATGAAGAAAAGCATGCTGGAGTCCTGTTTGTAGTGAGAGTGGTTCAAACATGCATGTATAGTGAGGCAGTGATTCCCATATAACAATTGATGTTGCGAAATTGTGAATAAAACAGGATCTACATGTTGACCAAATATAGGATATGGCAAACTTAAATAACAATTCACTTGTGTGCTTCGAATTTCTCCATCTATATGGGCAATTATTCCCCTGACAATAACAAAACAATGGAACTCGTCATATTTGACATTGCAAAGAGAGATATCATGTGACCCATGGTAGGGCCAAACCTCCAATTGCAACGTATGAAGTGATTACAAAACGTTCCTGTTCATAAGTATTAATCTAGTTTAGCTATGTGAAGTTTATTAATTAAAGGTGAACTGCAAAGCTTTCCAATGTCAGAAATCAAAGCCTTTGTAGTTATAATTGTCTATGTGTGGTACCCTATTTCTTCTGATATTTCAAACATTTTTAGACTTAAAAGCAGAAAAAGAACATCTTTATGTCAACTGAGGCTAAATATTGTGGCATGATTATGTCATTTATTCCAAGAACTGAAAAGACAGATAGTGAAATTTGTAGAATGTTAGCAGGATTTCTCTCCGCAGATGCCTATATCCACAGATGCCTATATCCGCAGATGCCTATATCCGCAGATGCCTATATCCGCAGATGCCTATATCCGCAGATGCCTATATCCACAGATGCCTATATCCGCAGATGCCTATATTTAAGTTTTACTATCTGAATAATTAGAAGCAATAGGGTAATAGTTTTGTGGATTATTTCTTCTTCCAAGTATACAATAAATCAAAACGTATACCATCAGAAAACGGGAGCCACAACTTTAGAAAATGTCATCGAATGCCTCCCATTGTTTTCTGGAATGTAATGACAGACGTTATAGTGGTCCTCACTCATTCATCCGATGTAGCATGACATCATGTAAAATGATACATTACCTAAAACTTGAATGAAGGAGACCTCTATATAAACGTCATAACATTCTACACGCAAAGAGGGACAAGTGATTAAGTTTTCAATACAGATCTATAACAGGATAACTTTAATATTGTTATCACTGTAGTACAATTTAGCAAAATATAATTGGCCCAAAATCGTATAAAAACTCTATCACATAACACAAGATGTATGTAACCAACATTTTAGAAAAAAAAATAAAGTTTTACAGATCACCTTTAAGAGAAATGCACTGCACATACTGGAGGTCAATCTTCCAACATGTTCTTTTTGATGCTTTATGGCATTTAACTGTTATTGCATGTAAATGTACTAGTACAGATTTGTTTGATGTTACTTTAATGACTGTGTACGTCCATTTCAGGACCGAGGAGTCGGGTAATTGTCGGTATTGCTGGCGGAGATATCGAGGAGAACACTGCTCCTGGTCATTGGAATAATACTGTAGGTTATCATAGTGAGACTGGACGGTGCTATAGCTCCCATGATTCTACAGCTAATACAGGAGGGGAAACGTTTGGATTGGGTGAGGATGACTTTACACTTGCCTGTGTTGGACCTTGTAAAAAATTTGTTTGGTATGGGCTCATACAGTATGGAACACAGTGAACCCTGTGAATGCCAACACCTGGGTAAACTGACCAATCTCTAAATACCAAACTTGTCTTGCATCTCAGTACTTAAAGGTGAAATGCAAAGGTTTTCATATTCTCCTATTTATATTATTCGCGGGCTAGTTGATAATGGAAATATCGGCCCATATACTTCGTTTGGTTTTATTTGAAATATTTTGTCTCCTGGTAGCTTTTGAAAAGTGCTTCAAGGTTGGTATCTCAAGCCCGGCCGATTTCAGAAATGAAATCCGCATTGCTTATCTGCCCTTGTTTGACGTTGGTTTGTGACGTCACATCAGACCATCTGACTGCGCGTCAATACTTGTAACGTTCAGTCTCCGGGCGGTTGGTCTGATGTGACGTCACAGTCAAGGAAAGATAAGCGATGACGTTTTGCAAATCTGAATTCAGCTGTGCTAGGGGTACTGCCTTTGAAAAAATTCTAGCAGACAAGATAATTCAAATTAAACCAAGTGAAGTAGATAGACTGGTATTTCTATCATTATTCTACCTATTTAAAATGTGAAAAGGAGAATCTAAAAACCTTTGCATTTCACCTTTAAATTTAAGGTATTTTGAACCTTAATAAACCAGAACCCTGTCAAAACTGACAATGTAATTTGGACCTAAGTATGGTCGGTTTACACAGGTTTCACTTTAATTTCTGGGTCTATCCTCAGTTGCGTGTATTTCTAGGCAAACATTTTCAATTGTAAATTTCTTATTTCTAATTTGCAATCTTGTATTTATACAAAATAACCTGGCTGATGACAAACATTTAAAAAAAGTATTTTTTTGTTTCCATATATCATGTGCTTATCTGAGAAATGGGACAATAGATTATTATCAATATTTTGATTTCTGTATTCTGGAATTCATAATGTTATTGTGTACAAAACATGGTACAGTACATATTTTCTTCTTCTCTGAGTGACACATACATGTATACTGGCTAGGTGGATTCGAGAAGTCACTACTGATTGGGGGTGGATGTCTGCATCCAATGATCCTGGTATTTTTATATTGCCTTTCGTTATTTTATCTTGTTCAGGTGACCGTGTTACCGTTAAGCTGTCTTACTTTGGTAAAAAAATGTCAACCATCGTATTTCTTAAGAATGATGCACCAGTAGCCACTAGGTAAGTTTCTGAGTTTCTGCTGTCCATCATTTAGAGCTCCTGAGTAATAGTCCATCCAGCAGAGATTGGATAATAATCTGTGACTGGTGCAAATTTCAAGCTAATCCTTGAACAATGGAGCTTGCCGGTACCACTGGCAGGTGCAGTGAGAAAGTCTCTTCAACCTAGGAAAGAAATAGGAATGAGAGTGAGTGAATGAACTACTGTCTCATTGCGCCATGCCTGTGCTATATGCACATTTCTACTGTTAAAGCATTAACTTGAATTCTGTGCTAGTTGGGAATTTATTTATATTGAATTAGAGCCCAACAGACCAAGGTCCATAAACAGCATTGATAACAAAACATGAAATACAATAAGTAGAGATTATTGTATACCCATTTCCATATCGGCCCTGGCATCAGCACGAGACCCACATATCAGTCAGAGGGCCGAAGGCCCGAGGGCTGATATGGGAGTCGAGGGCTGATTCCAGGGACGATATGGAAATGGGTATATCATAATCTATTTATCACATATTTATAAATGAATGATAGCATTGTAAATGACGAAACAAGCAGGCCAAAAAATTTTGTTTACACGAAACTGTTTCATCGGAAATTGGAGCCTCGGTAAAATACAGCTAATGTTGTGAAAATTTCTTCACTCTCTGCTGATGATACACGTTAGAGCGCGATATATATTGTCAGGAAAAGTTTAAAATCCAAGATCGATTATCGGATGACTACGCATACCTCGTAAAATTTTATTAAGTAGTACGATCCTTTAGATCCAGATGAAAAGCACAAAGAATGCGCTCGGCCAGAGGGATTCCCTCAGCCAGACTACAGAGTTCCTCGATGGAAAACCTCTCCTGTACACGAAATCAGCCCAACAGCAGATAACAATAACAGGCCCGCTTGTGAGGGCAGAGATCCATATCATGAAATGGAACAGTGCCATTCCATGGTATTAACGGGGCAAATATGTGATCAAACAGTATTATTTAAATCAACTTTAAAACTAAGAATTAAAGTTCTAATAATTACATGTACCTTACGAAAAAAGAAGATAGTAAATAATACCAACTATCTCAAGAAAACAGCAAATCCAATAGTACATGTACCAATTATCTGCAGACTATAGCCATAAGATTTGTGGATATTTATTGTACATGTTACAATGAATCCCTCACCTGAGTAATGAGAAAACTTCCTAGTTCTTATCATGGTCAGGGTAAATCCTCGAATAATTTAATAAATTTTTTCCATGATAAAATCAAGGGGTGATCAAATTTATTAGAACAGGAATTTGATAAAATTGTCCAATATTCTGCAGATAATCATTATTTTTCCAAATTTTTATAATTTTAGAGGGTGATCTATTTTATTAGAAGGACTGATTGGGTTTGGTCTGTAAAATTGGGGGTGATTGAATTTTGAGAGGATTTACCATACACAGGTTTATCTGTATTCTGAAGTTCATCGTTTGTAGCTCTCCGTATACGAAGTAGGCGAGGTATTGGGAGAGAGAGGGGGAAAGTGGCGGTGTCGGTGTTGGTGTCCGGTTAAGTTTTTATGTTTAGCACAACGTTAGACTCAAGCTGGAAGGTTAATGTTTTTTGTTTAGGCTGGTCAATAATTTTGACTTCTTTTGGACCCCATACCCTCATATTTTAATTTCTAATTTTATATCTCTTATATGTGATACTAACCTATTAGGTAGGAGATGCAGTGTACATTGTATATACACAAACACATCAAATCAACTACAATATATTCTTTTATACATGTAGCAATTACTAATAGTTTAATGACATCATTTTATTTCAGAAGTACAATATTAAATAACCGGCGAGGGAGATCCCGCAGTACCGAGCCCCTGGTGGTTTGGAATTTTGTGTCGCCTTTAATGAAGGACACCATTTCCTTCAATTTTGGCATCGAATCCCATTCCGCATCGTGATTTAACCTAAAACTTTTGCACGAACCATATTTGTCCTGGCATTTCACACCCACATCTCAGTCCAAATTTCAATTGTACAGGTATTCATAATGACATGACGTATAAGCCTACTTTTGGAAAAAAAGGTAATCTTTATTTCAAGTTTTATAATGTAGTTCATCTTTCAATCCAACTTCAACATCACTGACAAAGAAGTCAAATTTTTATAACAATATGTATTGTCATTGCCAGTGATGTGCAACCTGAAGGGCTCGATCTTTATACGAAGCTGCATGTTATTGACAAAACCCAAAATGGCGAGCTGCCGGGTTACACATAACCCTTGTTAAATAATGTTGTATGGACTGCCCTTTGGTTAGCTATAACCAAGGGTGGCCACCCTTAGTTGGTCAACTTAGCTTGTGTAGGGTCTTCAAACGTAGCTTAGCTACCCGTAGTACGTTGGGCTAGTTAGTGTAGGGTCTCCAAACTTTAATTGGCCCATGAAGAGTTATCTTTCCTGGCAGCACCACTTGTAAAGATCTGACCAATCAGAGGCGAGAAGACAGTCTCGTCTGGGAAGGTCGATTCGGGGGACAGAAAAGGCCAATATCCAACTAAGACTGGATCCCATGCCAGTATTGAAGCTATTAAAAGATGTAATCACTTTTGTATGCTTATGCTTTTATACTTCTTTTTCAGATACATATTCAGTGATGACCACCACCAATATTTCCCCTGTCTCTTCCTGGAGAATGGTCCTATAGAGTTAGAAGTGATCTGGTCACAGACAGACCAGTACAGATATCACATGGTATTGATCATTCACCAAGTCTCGATCCGATTTCTGCTGTTTTACAAACAGCTTCAAATCTAATCTAAAAAATATAAAAAGCTGTTGCATTATTATATGTGCAGTTTATTAAATGATCTATGCAGTTTCGTCAGTCATGCCAGTATACATTTCCATTATGTCATGAATAACACCAGTATGGTATATCAAGACAAACACCAACAAACTTATTTTGGGCTGAGCTGTTTTGTGAAATCCACAGAGCTGTGACACAGCTTAGTGACAAAATGGCGGACTTCTCAATGAAAATATTAGGGGAATGGGCGGGGTAGGTATCTATGACTACAACTTGGAAATATAATGAGTAGTTTCATTCGTGCATTACTGACCATGTGCTGATCATCCATGCCAATCAAAATCTCAGCCAATGAAAGATCATGGAATTTTATGAAGTGTTAATTCCATTCAAAATTTTTACAATGGTGGGGCATAAATCATTCCTGCAGTCATTAAGACGAAAGGTATATGCATTCATTGCAGGAAATTGGGTACTGATAGTAATATTTGAAAGTTACATTGGGACATGGCAGTGTGACTATGCGTCACAGGACCTACGAAGTGGTAGGCATTAGGACAGGCACTGAGCTCTTGGCAATCCCCCCCTGTTAACATGTAATTATCTCTGCTACGAAACGGCTGCTACGAAACTAATTTACAGTGGGCTCTGCCTTGTTTGGCTAGCTCCGTATGGGTGTCTGTCTGTGTGTCGACGGGGCAGCAACAACATGTGATTGTATGGTGTTTGTAACTTGTAACACTTGTGTGGCCGTACTGCAGAATAAATCATATTCTCTGGAACTTTTAAGATCGTGTCTTTGTATCAACTTTACATGGTAGCAGAGCGTGGTTGCTGAAGAATTATTTGGAATTACTAGAACGATCGACGAAGTGTGCAAGTTGGAGTACAGTGCTGTTGTTGTTGTAACAAATTTTCAAAAATGGCGTCAAACAGCGGAAATTACAAAACTCCTCCAGCTTTTTCTGAAGCGAAACCATACAATCGATGGGTCGATGAGATAAAGGTCTGGCAAACGGTAACTGAATTAGAAAAGAAGAAGCAGGGTTCCGCTATAGCTTTGTCATTGCCGGAAAGTGAAGGAACAATTCGTGATAAAGTTTTTAGTGAACTTGGAGTAGAAAAACTAAACAAGGAAGATGGTGTGGACACATTAGTGAAATTTATGGACGAAATCTACAAAAAGGATGAACTTTCTTCTGCCTATGAGACATACACAGATTTTGACAGATATAAGAAAACCAATCAAATTTCTATGGAGAATTATGTCACAGATTTTGAAAAACTTTATAACAAAACAAAAAAATACAATATGTCACTGCCAGAGGCCGTTTTGGCTTTTAAACTTTTAGATGGTGCAGACTTAGAACATAAAGACCGGCAACTCGTGTTGACAGGTGTTGATTACAATGACAGCACAACTTTGTTCAAACAAATGTCACTATCCTTGAAAAAGTTCTTTGGTAAGCAGTCTTTGTCTGTGGCAGAAAGTGTAGCTATCAAAGTGGAACCAGCATTGGCAGCAAATGCATACATGGCAGAAGATGATCAAGCATATTATACGCGAAGCAGGTGGAATGGGCGATCTCGTGGGAGATATAGTGGCAGTTGGCGTTGGCGTGGACGTGGTGGAAATTATGGAGGTGGAAACAGTGGCAGGGGATTTAGCGGTAGTGGGCGCAGATGGCCAAGTGAACAGAGCGACAGTGTTGAGAAAACTAGGCGAGTTTTCAATCCAATGGGATCAGATGGGAAACCATTAAAGTGCAAAATATGCGAGTCAGTTTTTCATTTTGCAAGAGATTGTCCAGACTCCTATGAAAACATTGAATCTAGACGGAAAGTTGGAAGTACAGAGGAACATGCGGTTCTCTTTACTGGTAACAGATTAGACGAGATGCAAATTCTCGTTACAGAATCTATGAATGCAGCTGTATTGGATAGTGCCTGCAGTTCCACGGTGACAGGAGAGGCATGGATAAAATGCTACCTGGACACTCTTACACCAGATAAACTTGAGCAAGTGACGAGGAGAGAGAGTGATACTACCTTTAAGTTTGGCGGGGGTACTCGTTTGAAATCTAAGGAGAAAATTACCTTTCCTTGTGAGATGGCAGGAGTTAAATGCTCAATAACTACAGATGTTGTAGACAGTGATATACCACTACTTTTGGGAAAACCGGCAATGAAAGCGGCAAAAGTGGTACTAGACTTAGAACATGACAGGGCTACCATTTTTGGACATCAGATCGATTTAGAATGTACATCGTCAGGACATTATTGCGTTCCTTTGGATGACCGTAAAATATCGGTTGATGAAGCATCCCAAGCTCTTTACACCATGGCCGACAAAACTGCAGATGAAAAACGGCAGATTATCTCTAAACTTCATAAGCAATTTGCTCACCCTACCAGTCGTCGACTTGTACAGCTATTACAAGACGCGGGAGCATGTGATGAAACTTGTGAGAAGATGGTCGAAAACGTCTCGAATAGTTGTGAAATCTGTAAGAAATACAAGAAAACACCACCAAGGCCAATCGTCTGCTTACCATTAGCCACAGATTTTAATGAGGTCGTGGCAATGGACCTGAAAGAGTGGAAATCTGGTATATATTTTCTCCATCTTATTGATTTGGCTACACGTTTCAGTTTGGCAGCAGTCATCCGCAGGAAAACACCTGCAACTATCATCAACAAGGTCATGACTCTGTGGATTGGTAGTGGTCTAGGAGCTCCAAAGAAATTTCTGACAGACAACGGAGGTGAATTTGCCAATGAAGAATTCCGAGACATGGCTGAGAATCTGAACATTGAAACATGGAATTCTGCAGGTATGAGTCCATGGTCGAATGGTATCTGTGAGAGAAATCATGCTGTTGTTGATGACAGTGTGAAGAAGATTCTGTGTGATTTTCCCAATTTGGATCTGGACATTGCTTTAGTTTGGGCAGTGAATGCGAAGAACTCCTTACATATGGTACACGGTTGGAGTCCGTATCAGTTGGTATTCGGGTCCAATCCAAATTTGCCTTCTGTTTTAGTTGATCATCCACCAGCTTTAGAAGGAACAACTGTATCCGAGACATTCGCCAAGCATCTAAATGCACTGCACTCTAGCAGACAGGCTTTTATACAAGCAGAGTCATCAGAGCGAATTCGAAGAGCTCTTCGACATCAGATACGATCATCCAATACTGTCTATCAGACAGGTGATAGAGTCTATTACCAGAGAGACAAACAATGGAAAGGGCCAGGAAAGGTTCTAGGTCAAGACGGAAAAGTTGTATTTGTTCGGCATGGGAGCATTTATGTTAGAGTTCACCCATGCAGACTCTTAAAACTGGGTGATGAATTCCAATCGTCTGACAACCAGACTCCACAACGAGATCAACTGAAACAAATTACGGATATAGATGATGATTCAGATAGTTCGACTGTTGGACACATGAACACAGAACCAGAAGTTAGAGTGCAAACTTCCAATGAACAGACAAATGAACAGCAAACAGAACAAGAGGAAATATCCACCCAGCCCGAAGCTGTTAGAAATTGTAAGAAATTTCCGAAAGTTAAAGACCATGTGCGATACAAGTCCGTAGGAAGTGACGCCTGGATTGAAACTGAAATAGTTAGCAGAGGTGGCAAAGCAACGGGCAAGTATCGTGGCTGGTTTAACACACGTGACAAGGGTGATTCCAGTATAAAGGCTGTAGATTTTGAAGGTGATGTAGAACAATGGCAGTCTATTCAGAATCCAGAAATAGATACTAGTGATATTCCAGCTGATCACACTGAAGAACATATTCAAGTGGTCTTCATTCCATCATCAAACCATGATGAACATGCTGTGCGTGCAGCGAAGACTGCTGAACTTGAGAACTGGAAAACATTCAAAGTATATGAGGAAGTAACTGACTTTGGTCAACCATATTTGTCAACTCGGTGGGTTGTGACTGAGAAACTTAACAACGGCATTAAGCAAATCAAAGCCAGACTTGTTGCTCGAGGTTTCGAGGAGGATGAGATCATACAAAGTGATTCGCCCACTGCTGGGAGAGAAACATTGAAAACTTTCCTAGCAGTATCTTCAACATTGTCCTGGTCATGCCAAACCATTGATATTAAGGCAGCCTTCCTACAGGGGAATGACATTGACAGAAACATTCATCTTAAGCCACCCACTGAAGTGGATGGCGATGGTAAACTGTGGAAACTTAAGAAGTGTGTGTATGGGCTCAACGATGCCTCTAGAACGTGGTATTTCAGTGTGCGGGATGAACTCCTGAAACTTGGTTGTAAACAGTCTGTTATCGATCCCGCTCTGTTCTATAGGCATGAGAATGGCAAACTGTGTGGATTATTTCTCATGCATGTGGACGACTTCATGTGGTCTGGAACTTGTCGTTTCGAAGAGACCATCATCAGTGAAGTACGAGCAGTTTTCAAGATTGGAAAACAAGCACACGGTGCATTTAAATATATCGGACTGGAAATGACTCATGAAAAGGACTGCATCATCCTGGACCAGCACTCTTATGTTGAAGGTTTGTCATTAATACCGTTAACTGTAGGTCGTGCCTCCCAGAAACAGGATCCTCTTAACCAGAAGGAATCCACCCTGTTGCGCAGTAACATTGGTCAAATAAATTGGGTGGCTAATCAAACCAGACCAGATGCGTGTTATGATAATCTGGAACTGAGTGTTTGTATGAAATGCCCCAAGGTTGAAGACCTATATAAGGCTAACAAAGTAGTGAAGAAGCTGAAGTCGGAGAACTGTTGCGTGCAATTTCCTAAACTTGGAAATACCAGTGATTTACGACTTCGGTTATTCTGTGACGCATCTTTTGCTAACCTAAGTGATGGTATTTCTAGTGCATGTGGCTTTATTGTTTTCTTGACTGGACGGGATAAACTGTGTTGTCCACTCGCTTGGAAATCGAAAAAGATTAGACGTGTGGTTAGAAGTTCTCTAGCTGCTGAAGCACTGGCCATGGTTGAAGGATTGGACACGGCCTGCTACTTGGGACATACACTGACTGAAATTTTGTTCGACAAACCCACAGAAAGTCTTATCCCCATTGACTGTTTTACTGATAACAAGTCGCTGTTCGAAAACATTCACTCAACGAAAGTTGTCAGTGAAAAACGCTTACGGATAGACATCGCAGGAATCAAACAAATGGTAGAGAGGAAGGAAATTTCCAGTGTTCAATGGGTTGACACCTCTCACCAGATATCAGACTGTTTGACCAAGAGAGGTGCATCCTGTGTGAAACTTTTGGAGACGTTGAAAACTGGATGTCTCAATGCATATTAACTGTGGACAATAAATATGAACTGTACGAACTGTCAAATATGGACTATAAGAACTGTGAAATATGGACTATAAGAACTGTGAAATATGGACTATAAGAACTGTGAAATATGGACTTTAAGAATTGTGAAATGGGACTGAAAGAACAGTGAGATCATATGGACTTCATAAATGTAGTAAATCTATATCTAATACAGTAATAGTTAGTCCATGTATCGTCTGCAAGATTTTACACTACAGTATCCTGTTCATGTGTTAACTTAAATGTGCATCCTTTTATCCAGTGCTCTTACATGTACATCTTTAATGCACTTGCGTCCTTTTATCCAGTGCTCTTATATCTTTAATGGACTTGGTGAAACTTGAATTTTAATATACAACAAAGACTCTAGTTGTGTTATGAACAATTTAATTCATTTGGAATGTCAATTCACATTCAATTCCTATATCAGAAGTATTTCATGCATTGTCACATTTCATTAATTTTTCATCAGAAAAAGAAAGTAAAGGGAATATGTTAACATGTAATTATCTCTGCTACGAAACGGCTGCTACGAAACTAATTTACAGTGGGCTCTGCCTTGTTTGGCTAGCTCCGTATGGGTGTCTGTCTGTGTGTCGACGGGGCAGCAACAACATGTGATTGTATGGTGTTTGTAACTTGTAACACTTGTGTGGCCGTACTGCAGAATAAATCATATTCTCTGGAACTTTTAAGATCGTGTCTTTGTATCAACTTTACACCCCCCAGCCCCAAGTTGAAATCCTGCCTATATTAAGATGGGTACATGCAGCCCAAGTCAGAATCACCAGAGATTTTCATCAAAAATCACCAGAAATTTTCGAATAAAACAGTATTGAATATTTTGTTGAAGATTAAAAGTGATGAGATTGAATGAATAGTTTACCAGTTACTGTGCTGATGTGAATCTGTGACACACCAACACACTCTGTGGCAGTGATTCTGTGACACACCAACACACTCCGTGGCAGTGATTCTGTATCCCTTAATCAAGGAATCAAAATTTGAAATGACAAGAAAAATTTAGACATAATTACACATGTAATGTTTTTGTTTAAATTATATCCCAGTGTGATATATAGTCAATATTCAAGAAGTACAAACAAAGTTACTTTATCTAGTTAAATTCTACCCAAAGAAAATAAATTAAGACCCTTTAAACATGCCGTCAATGCCAGATGTTGAGTTTTATACAGCTGTAGATCAGGGCTCTGGGTGCATATATCATGTTTCCATACCCTTAATGCACACAACAGCGGCAAAACAAAGCCTCCTTGAACAACCTATCTTTATACAGGAAATTCTTAACCCAGAAAATACCATTCTCTCTCAAAAGAAAACAATTTACGCCAGGAAGGCCTTTTTTATTAAGCTAATTTTGTTAGGTAGGGGCCTACTTAGATTCAATAATTGTCATGAAATTTCTTTGGTTATATCTTAATTGCAACTATGTTTGTTCCTCAAACCTAACATGCTTGAGCTATACATGTATAACACACTTTCATTTGAGAGTCCAGACATTCCACCATTCATGTGAACAAATTGTACTAAACATGGAATAATTAAATTCACATTACCCATTTATACAGTATCAGTACTATGTTACTATCTGTAACAGTTGAAACCCAGTAAAACTTAAACAATTAAAACCAGTAAAGAAATTTGTCTGTTGAATAACAGAAAATATGGTATGGAGATTTGAATGAGTAAACTACTAAACAACTTACATGATACCAACAAAATGTCCCAACACAAGCTGATAAATTCCTTGGGTGGCTTGCAGGACAGCTTTGTTTCACCCTCAGTAAATGTTATCATTGTTGTTCACAGGCTAATCTGAAGGATGATACCAGATCTGTCTATGTTCTGCTGGGTTATTCCTTCAGGCTGACTTAATTGGTTGATGTAGGATATTTCATCATCAGTGGCAATTTGACCTAAATTTGAAGCCTGCATGACTTGGTCTGTGATGAAATGTTTGGATGTGAAATAGGATACATGTTAAAGGCCACAGTTTACATATATCTATAACAATATACTGAATTGTGTGTATTAAGAATGGCAAGTTGCCTGGTAATAGAAGTGTAGAGAAATGCACTAACAAACTAGAGGTTCCGCTTTGACCCTTGAGTTGCCGCTCTGGCATGAAGCCTATGCTGGTTGTTTTTTTAAGCAAAAACATACGTCTCCCCCAACCTCCCACCTTGCCTTGAGTGGGCACATAATTTAAGGGAAAGTGCTATAAAATGAATGTAGCAATAAGTATCCTAAACAAAGCTGCGCATCTAAAAATATAAATTACAAAGAGGCGATTTTTATTGTTGCAGTAACCCAGTGAGGAGTCGGGATTTCTATAGCAATGAGTGGATTGTCGAATCTACAGCGTCCAACCAATGTGAAATACATGTAATTGTGAAGCATCAACTATCACATTATAGGAAAGATGCAAAACATACAAGAGCCACACCTATAGTATACATGCTGTACCGTATAGAAGTTACATGCATCTGCCTTCAGTAGTTTCCAAGATATGGAGTGAACAAAAATTGGACAGACAGATAAGCACATCTTGCATGGACCCACACAAGCACTAGCTCACACCAAAACCTAATTAGATCATAAGGCCATTTCAATGAAGCTTCCATCCAAGTTTGGTGAAATTCCGTCGAGTAGTTCTCCAGATATCTTGCAGACAAGGTATGTATAGACATGAACAATTAGATGGATGGACGGACGATGGACATGGATAAATGCACACACACACACCCAAACCTAATCAAATGAGGGGACTATCCCAATGAACCTTCCATCCAAGTTTGGTGAAATTCTGTCCAGTAGTTCTTCAGATATCTTGCAGAAAGGGCCTGTATATACATATACATGTACAAGTACATGGACAGACGGACGGACACCGAACATGGACAAATGCACATACAAACCAAAACCTAATCAGATGAGAGGGCTATCCCAATAAAGCTTCCATCCAAGTTTGGTGAACTTCCGTCACGTAGTTCTCCAGATATCTTGCAGACAAGGCCTGAATATACATGTACAAGTAGATGAACGGACGGACGGACACCCGACACGGATGAATGCATGCACACATACACCAAAACCTGATCAAATGATGGGGGCTATCCCAATGAAGCTTCCATCCAAGTTTGGTGAAATTCCATCCAGTAGTTCTCAAGATATCTTGCAGACAAGGCCTGTATATACATGTACAAGTAGATGGACGGACGGACGGACACCGGACACGGATGAACGCATGCACACACACCAAAACCTAATCAAATAAGGGGGCTATCCCAATGAAGCTTCCATCCAAGTTTGGGGAAATTCCGTCCAGTAGTTCTCAAGATATCTTGCAGACAAGGCCTGTATATACATGTACAAGTAGATGGACAGACACCGGACACGGATGAATGCACGCACACACACCAAAACCTAATCAAATGAGGGGGCTATCCCACTGAAGCTTCCATCCAAGTTTGGTGAAATTCCGTCGAGTAGTTCTCCAGGTATCTTGCAGACAAGGTATGTATAGACATGAACAATTAGATGGATGGACGGACGATGGACATGGATAAATGCACACACACACACCCAAACCTAATCAAATGAGGAGGCTATCCCAATGAAGCTTCCATCCAAGTTTGGTGAAATTCCATCCAGTAGTTCTCGAGATATCTTGCAGACAAGGCAAGGGGACGGACAGACACCCATCCAGACAGACATCCATCCATCCATCCAACCAGACAGACAGACAGCACAAACACTAGATGTCTCCCCCCAACATAGTTGGGGGAGACATAATGAGCAGCTGTATATTTTCAGGTGTGCGACAATATCCCGGACAAAAGACTGACAATTCAACTTGCAGCATATCCTTTGTCAATTATAGTCCGTGAGCCTTACACCAAATCGTTGGCGTTATTATTCGAACGTAGTCTTTCAATCTTAGCCATTGACTTTTAGAATGACAAAAGGATGTCAGCTGTTCATTTCAACCCATTAAAATATTTTGTCAGCATTGGTCTGCTCTTGACTATTACTATGTATTTCTTGGCAGAAGGCACACAGTGGAACGGGTCGCATACATTTTGTTAGACAACAATCATGCAGTTACCAAGTTCGAGAGATCCCGATCTCTAAAATGGAGGTAAAAGGAGTCGTTTTTGATAAATAACTTTTAATTCCTTATTAAACAACGCCTAAAAACTTCAGGCGTATTAATTTATCTATTTTTCCATGTCCTAAAATTTATTTTCCATTTGAAAAAGCAGGCAATGTTGTTTAAACAGCGCGATAGATGTTTGTCTTTTTATTATGCCAATTAGATAGATGACAATTTATTTATTTGCTACCATATATGTCTGTATGCCCCTCAGAAGAATTTTGCTGAATTCATTATGTGAACTGATTTATTCAGCAAAAATGACCTCTTTCACCTTCATTTTAGAGAGCGGGATTGCCCTAACCTGGTTACATGCTTCCCTCTATGGGATTGCCCTAACCTGGTTACATGCTTCCCTCTATGGGATTGCCCTAACCTGGTTACATGCTTCCCTCTATGGGATTGCCCTAACCTGGTTACATGCTTCCCTCTATGGGATTGCCCTAACCTGGTTACATGCTTCCCTCTATGGGATTGCCCTAACCTGGTTACATGCTTCCCTCTATGGGCATGTGAATATGCATGTTACAATTTTGTGCTTCTGAGAATGTAACATATATCACAGTTTATAATGAATGATAAAACTAAAATGAGCTTAACTCTTGGTAACTAGTTGACCTTGAAGCAAGAGCGGAGGGCTCACATATCCCAAACTGAATCGGCAATAGTCAAACACAAGAACATTGTAGTTTCCTGCAAATGGATTCCGTTCAGACGAGAGAATTTTTCATGGAGGAAGAAAAAAGTGATCAAGTATACCTTTGTTCTTGAGTTAATAAACAGGTATGAAGTTCATAAAGAACTCCCCCGTTAAATTACTAAATGTATGGTTTTTATTTCACAACAGTTTAAATGTAGCTATTTCAATCATGGGATTCAACTCCACAGGACAAATATACATGTAGGGATGAGAACTGAATTTTCAACCGAACACAAAAAGTTAGCTAAACTTGATTCAGTTTTGGCGGACTGTGACATTGACCTTCGACAAATTGATCTCAAAATGTATGGCTCCTCTTTGCCATGCGAGTAAGGTACCGGTATACTCAAAGTTTGGAACCACTAGATACCTTGAAACTAGAGATATCGCATGGACAACACATGTTAATGGATGAATGAACAGAATACAACATCGCATTCCATGAACTCGTCTTCGACAGGCATATGAAAATGCGACTTTGAATAATTTCAGTGACCTTGACCTTTGACCCACATTTTGGTATGTAGCACATCATGTCCCTCTTAGTTATTTTTAATGATTTTATGATTTTGGGGTCACAGTGACCTTGACCTTTGACCGTGACCTAACTTTTGGAACATGATACATCGTCTTCCTTTAATGTATCAATGGACACAAAATAAGATTTTATTAATTTCATGATTTTGGGAGTCCGTGACATTGACGTTGGGCCTTGACCTACATTTTGGTACATGACAAACCTTCACAAAATAATTTCTCAATGGACCAAAAAAACCCATGATTTTTAACAATTCCTGATTTTGGGGTCACCGTGACCTTGACCTCGACCTAATTTCTGGACGCTTCATTTCCCCATTATTGAATCCACTCACATTTTTTTATTTATTTTTAATGATTTCCTGATTTTTAGGTCACATTGAACTTTGACCTTGATTCAGGGGTCACCGAGACTTCCGTCTGCAGCAATACAATGCTCTACATACGGCACTGCTGGGAGACGCACCAAATGTGTTTGTCTGCAGCAATGCACTGCCTCACATACGGCACTACTGGGAGATGGACCGAAAGTATTGTCTACAGCAATATTGTATTGTCTACAGCACTACCAGTTTCTAAACACGGTACTATTGTGAGACGCACCAAGACTTCCGTCTGCAGCAGTACAATGTCCTACACACGGCACTACTGGGAGACGCACCGATTATTTTGTCTGCAGCAATACAAGTTTCAACACACGGCATTACGGGGAGATGCACAGAGACTTCCGTCTGCAGCAATGCAATGCTCTACATACGGCACTACTGGGAGATGGACCGAAAGTATTGTCTACAGCAATATTGTATTGTCAACAGCATTACAAGTTTCTAAACACGGTACTATTGTGAGACGCACCGAGACTTCCGTCTGCAGCAGTACAATGTCCTACACATGGCACTACTGGGAGACGCACCGATTATCAGCACAGCAATACAAGTTTCAACACACGGCATTACAGGGAGATGCACAGAGACTTCCGTATGCAGCAATGCAATGCTCTACATACGGCACCTGCTGGGAGATGCACCAGTTTTTTTGTTTGCAGCAATACAAGTTTCAACACGCAGCACTACTGGGAGACTCACCGAGATTTCTCTCTGCAACAAATTATGCTATGGACAAATCACTAGTGAGAGATGCACCCATATTTTTCCTCTGCAGCAATACAATGCTCCATATACCACATTACTGAGAGACACACCGTAACTTCTCTCTGCAGCAATACAATGCTCCATATACCACATTACTGAGAGACACACCGAGACTTCTCTCTGCATCAATACAATGCTCCATATTCCACATTACTGAGAGACACCCCGAGACTTCTCTCTGCAGCAATACAATGCTCCATATTCCACATTACTGGGAGACACACCGAGACTTCTCTCTGCAGCAATACAATGCTCTATATACCACATTACTGGAACACGCACAGAGACTTCTCTTTGCAGCAATACAATGCTCCATATATCACATTACTGAGAGACACACCGAGACTTCTCTCTGCAGCAATACAATGCTCCATATTCCACATTACTGAGAGACACACCGAGACTTCTCTCTGCAGCAATACAATGCTCCATATTCCACATTACTGGGAGACACACCGAGACTTCTCTCTGCAGCAATACAATGCTCTATATACCACATTACTGGGACACGCACAGAGACTTCTCTCTGCAGCAATACAAGGATGAATTATCGGCAAAATAATTCGCGCTTGATCATGGCTTCTGTGTCACTTGCATGTTCCTACAAATTACAATAAGCAACTAGAAAAAAACCCCCGCTAATTTATGAAAAATGATTCAATTTTCTACGATGCCCGCTTTTCAGTGGAATTCATGTTAAAGGTGTCTCCCTGTTCAAAACTAGCTAACAAATATCATCGTCATTGTGGAGTTAATGCATGTCTCATAATTGTTTCAGCTGATGTGTAGGTATTATCGTAGCAGTTTAAATACGCAATTTAATATAATGAATATACCTTTCGGCATATCTTCGAGGCAAAAAGTACATGTATGCACTCTGCAGAGTTACGCACTACTGGGCGGCGCACCGTTACTGCCAGACGCACCGGCTGCGGGGCTGAAATCATCAACGGATGAAAACGAATGGAACTCAAATTAACGAAATGAAACCACAAGTCGTATTAATTTCATTCACTCCCAAATATATAGTCCTCGCGATTCGGGTTCTGCTTGAAATACAAACGACATTGGAAAAAATATTCCTCATTAAAAGCTTCGATTTCTGGAGTTGATTATCGCAATGATGAAAGTTGAATGTCTTGCATTTTTCACGATTCTTATACCTACAACGAACCATACGGCGGTTCACCTTGAACGTACCACGGGTGAATCTCGCCACAACAAAGTGGGTCATGACTTCGCGCGCTAAACCCGTTCCCGTCCAGTGCAAAACTACGAACTATCGGTGGTGGAAACCCGGACCAGCGATATCTACGTTGACTGACACCGGGGTTGGTTGAAACAGTTTTCAGAAAGTCAGGAGCGTCGCTAGGGTGGGGGGGGGGGGCGATGGCATCGTCAGGTGCGACCGCCTCCCCCTTGGACGCACACAAAAAAAAAATGAAGAAAAAGCAAAAAAAAAAAAAAGATTTCAACTGGTGTATATTTTTCTTTCTGCTCAATGCGTGTGGATTTGATAATGAAGCATCGGCAGCCTCGGTCTACCGTTTGCGAAATGCCAAACGGATAATAAACCGAATGTTGTATATATAAGCTTTGGTCAAGGCTGTACTCGTGATATTTCATTTCCGGAATATATATCCGTTTCATTTTTTTTTCTAGTCCGTATTTTACCATGGCCACGTTTTAATTTCCAGAATGATGGAATGATGAGTGATATCAGTTTCATTTTTCTTGTCAGTATTTCACCATGGCCACAAGATATAGTCCATGATACACAGTTTGATATTCTACACATTATTATTGTGATATTTTCAGCAAAAGTTTAATGTTCACAGTCATGAAATGACATATGGATCGGAAAGCGATATGATGACGTTTAGTTTTAATCATTTTAACATGGTTAGCCTACGAGGTATATCGGCCCAAAGCATTATTATTGTGTTTTCAAGATGACAAGAGAATAACATATAATACTGATATTTGACAAATGATGTGTTAGTTTAATTGTTGAAAATCGTTCAGAATGCATCTCCGGCCATCCAATGTCAGAGAGCTGTAAAATATAACCCTAAATTTGCATACATTATGTTCAGATTTAATTCCGGGAAAAGGCTTAGAACGCATCTCCAGCGATCTAGAACCCGGAGCGACGCCCATGAAAGTGTACTCTAAAATAGAACCATTATTCCCATCTGATGTTATTGTGTTCTAGCATGTTAGTACAGTAGGCCGGGCTAGTAGGAACACGCCTCACGTAATTGACTGGCATGTTTGCCTTCAAGGAACGGACACAGACGTTTGAGGCCTAAGACCACTAAAAGATTTTACATTGGTGGCAATGTTAACGTACATGTAGTTGTATTTCGTCTATTCCACAATTAAGTCTAGACTGCTATGTTTCGGCAAGAAGTATTTTAATTGAAGTGCTACAACCTGACAAACTTCTTGGCGGGGGTAGCTTAATAACATATAGCCCTCACGAGTATCCTCATACTCGCGAGGGCTATATATTATTTATAGGCGGGGGTTGCCGGTCTCGATTTTGAGTTATACGCGCTCCTGCAAATGACGTCATACTTTTGATCTTTTTTCTGCTTTGTGCAAGCGGTGCAGAGACACCCAAATAATCTATCTGTGCAACGCCTTATTGGAGTAGACCCCGATTTAAAATCAAACTCGTAGCTAAACCGCACACATATATCATACTCCAAACAAATATCACTGGCCTTCAATTATTCGTCATGTGCAACAGATGGGTAATTTTTTCGCCATTTGCGGACACTTCGCCATCCATAAGATGGCTTGCGAATCGTGTCTCCATTATCGCGGAGCGATATCCGGTATATTACCGGATTCTGTCCGGCCTTCCTCCGGCGGAGAACAGACTGGAGAAATCTGATAAATTACAGGCTTTCATACCATTTCGGAAACAGATATTGCCTGGGCTTACACAAGATTTAGGTATGAATACCTTTCGTATCATCCAAGAGGTGTGGTGGATCTGTAATTTTGAGCAAGTAGGACATCACATGACTCGAAAATGGCGAGTTACGTTGGGGTTACGTCGGTAGACTTTAACTGATTGGCTGACCAAGTTACGTGGTATTGATTTCTGGAAATTCCCTCTTGTGGTTGCCGAAAGTAGGCTGAAATGGATACACACGATCTCAGGGTCAGTCTTACCGCGTATGACCAAGATGATTACAGATTTTTTTTGTAAGAACATTTCACTTCTCTGGCAGAGGTTGGCGGAAGACTGGTCCGGTGCCGAGACAGCCTGATCCATGAGCAGATGGCAAATCACTACGCCAACGCGTTTCTGCAGCCCCCCCAGTTTGGAGAGGGTGGGGAATCAGCCTCCCCCCCCCCCCCAGTTTCAACAAAAGCTGAGTGACTTTTTCACTGATTTGCTCATTCTACTGTTCCGTTCGCAATGACCAATAACTGTTTTAGATGTTAATTTACATAAATGTTAATTTCTTCGAGATCACTGCGTATAGTTCGAATTTTGGAAAGGAAAAATACTTTTTTTTTACATTCAAAAGTTATCAACTAAATTTTTCTTTTAAATCACGAGAAAAATCACAAAAAACAATCTCAAAATGCAGTTGGTTATATAGTGATGATATGTCGGTTTATATGCCGGAAACAAATAGGACAGAAT
>JAVTVY010018137.1:0-81880 GCA_036873755.1 Hanleya hanleyi
GAAGTTGATGCTGGGTCGACATCGGGCCTTACAGACTAGTCTTTGTGTTAAATGCCGTCATTTTCATCTGACGACGATACAGCTCACCAATCCCCAGGGTACGAGTTGTCACAGCGAAACAGCTCACCAATTACCAATATACGAGTTGTCAGAGCATTTCCATCATAGCTCTCTAGATTTGTATCTAATACCGCTTATGCCGGTGCTAGGGCCGTGTGGTCATATCATCCAAGTTGCCACATGAACAGGTACAATAAAAGCGTACCTGAGATACAACACATATCACGAATCTTTAGATTCTTGGTATGTGCTTTAGAATAGGTTAACCGGGAGACTATACTGTGAAGTCATGTGACTCAGTCAGTATGTCGGCGCCTCTTCCCACTTCCCTTATATGTGTTGTAATTTTTACCTGTATATGGCGAGATTCTGCTGGTGGATGTTTCGTCCCCGAGGCCCGCCCCCTATACAGACCTTTTGGTCTTTGATATATGCTGGCATTTGTGGGAAGTTGATGCTGGGTCGACATCGGGCTTTACAGACTAGTCTTTTGTGTTAAATGCCGTCATTTTCATCTGACGACGATACAGCTCACCAATCCCCAGTGTACGAGTTGTCACAGCGAAACAGCTCACCAATTACCAATATACGAGTTGTCAGAGCATTTTCATCATAGCTCTCTAGATTTGTATCTAATACCGCTTATGCCGTGTGGTCATATCATCCAAGTTGCCACATGAACAGGTACAATAAAAGCGTACCTGAGATACAACACATATCACGAATCTTTAGATTCTTGGTATGTGCTTTAGAATAGGTTAACCGGGAGACTATGCTGTGAAGTCATGTGACTCAGTCAGTATGTCGGCACCTCTTCCCACTTCCCTTATATGTGTTGTAATTGTTGGGTCTTGTTTTTATCGTCTCACCACGTAAAACACGATGGGAAGGGTCTCGGAGCTAAGCGGTGAAATTTCTTTCTGGACAGTAATATTCCAGTGGGACCTGCATATGGCGTACACATATCTCGCCTAGTAGCATTTGCTAGATCCTGTGTTAAATGTGACGATTTTAATCAACGTCACAAAACATTGTTGCAGAAACTTATAAAACAGGGCTACACCACCAAGCGCCTCCACTCAAAGTTTTCAAATTCGGCGATACATATCGCATGCTGATAGCAAAATGCGAGCGTAGCGTGCAAGATCTATTACAAGCGTCTAGTCCGTCATCCATAATTCAGCCGTCGTCCATTAAAGAATATCCGCGTCCATAATCCAAAGACCTATTCCATATTCCATATAACAGTATTAGCACCAAATTCAAAAGGACAAACATAGTATACATAAACATAGGCTAGTTTCCTGCAAGAGAGAAGCGGTCAACAGTTTCAATGATGCTGACAAGACATCATCATGCTCCAAAAATATAAAATCCGTATCGCTGATCAGTATTCTTAATCCATAATAATCGTTGTAAAGTCGTCATCTAGAGAATGATGTATCTCAGTCACGCTTTGAATGTGACTGTTCATATGAACACCACGAGGATCGTGAAGTACGTGGGTTCAAACGGCCCCTTGCCCCGGGTTAAGCGGAATTAGACACAAGTTACGAAAAGTAACGCCATAGATCTTGCCCGCTATGGTCGTATTTTGCTATCAGCATGCGATATGTATCGCCAAATTTGAGAAACTTTGAGTGGAGGCGCTTGTTGGAATAGCCCTGTTTTATAAAGTTTCTGCAACAATGTTTTGTGACGCTGATTAAACTCGTCACATTTAACACAGGATCTAGCAAATGCTACTAGGCGAGATATATATACGCCATATGCAGGTCCCACTGGAATATTACTATCCAGAAAGAGATAGTTGACGATGTCGAAATTGTAATCATCTATTTTGTCATAAAGTCGACGAGAGAGAATGCCCGCTTCATTTTTATAGAGATATAGATCTAAATATGATGTGCCTGTAGGGCTATCTGTAGTTTCCTTCAAATCCAGTGAAGGTGGATATATATCCTTCACTGCGTCATTTATATAGCGATTATCCACAGCGAGAAGATCGTCTATATAGCGTTTGGTGAATGAGAAGCAACGGGCTTTGAATGGATCGGTTTTTGAAAGCGCCTGCATATTCATAAGAGAGCAGATACAGGTCAGCCATCAGTGGTGCACAATTAGTACCCATTGGAATATCTATATGCTGCTGATATATTGTGTTGCCAAATTTCACATAGATATTTTCAATGAGAAATTCAAGCAACTCTATAAACGAAGAAACATCCCATGAATGATATCTCTTGTATGTAGTAGAGCTAAAGAATGCTTTATGGCTTCCGACATTAATATATCTGCGATCAGTTTTCTTGAACACAGATACTATTAATGAACTAAGACGGTCAATAAGGTCCTGATGAGGGATTGCAGTATAGAGAGTCGAGAAATCCCATGTGGATACATGTCTGTACGGTATGTGACCTTTAGCATCAGGTTCTTCCGTAAGACAGTTTGAGTTTTTCAATATCCACATACATTCAACGCCAGAGTTCTTAGAAATAGTGGCGCAATACCTTTACCTCCTGAAGGGCCCTCGTCAATAGGGTTGAAAGAAGCTTGGTGGTGCAGCTCCTAGAATCAGCTATGAATCTAGCTTTGTATGGTGATTTATGCATTTTGGGAGTCCAGTATACTTTAGGTATGTCGTTATGATTGGTTGGAAGACAAATACCTCTTTCCCTGAGAAAAGTTTTGTGATTGTTAAACAAATCTTCCAGAGTAACTGCAGCTTGGGAGTAGGTAGACGTATTTGATGATGATACGTCTACACTCAATTCTTTAACCAGCACCTGGTAATAGTGATATTTACATATGAATATTATATTATTTGGAGCTTTGTCTGCTGGGACTATGACGAATTTACTCTGGAGATTTGCTAGAGATGGCGTTTCGTTTCGTAGCTTGTGTCTGGTTCCGCTTAACCCGGGGCTAGGGGCCGTATGAACCCATGTACTTCAAGATCCTGATGGCACTCATATGAACAGTCACAATCAAAGCGTGACTGAGATACATCATTCTTTAGATGAAGACTTTACAACAAATATTATGGATTAAGAAAACTGATCAGTGATACGGATTTGATATTTTTGAAACATCATGATGTCTTGCCGGCATCATAGAAAACTGTTGACCGCTTCTCTCTTGCAGGAAACAAGCCTATATTTATGTATACTATGATTGTCTTTTTGAATTCGGTGCTAATACTGTTATATGGAATATGGAATAGGTCTTTGGATTATGGAAGCGGATATTCTCTAATGGACGACGGCTGAATTATGAATGACGGACCAGACTCTTCTAATTCCACGACGGTGACTTTATCATCATAGACGTGTACCCTCACTGACTCTGACTGACCCCTCGTATTTATGACACGGTTCCAAATTGACCTTTTGAAAGAGCTATGCGCCAAGTGAAGTGGGTAAATGACACCAATTGACCTAAAAAATTCGCATATGACTTTTGTGACGTCACACAAGCAACACGTAGACAATTACAAGCGTCTAGTCCGTCATTCATAATCCAGCCGTCGTCCATTAGAGAATATCCGCGTCCATAATCCAAAGACCTATTCCATTTTCCACATAACAGTATTAGATTCACGGAGAATGACGTGCGATAAATATCGAACACGCTCGTTGACCCTCGTATTAATAGCCAGGTTTCGTAATGTGTTCCAAGTAAAGAGAAAATTGAGGTCTCTTGACCTTTAACCTCTGAGTGCAACATCCGGGTCCTCTGTGACGTCACTTACGGTTCCTGTCACTTGACTGGGAGTGACCTTTGACCCCTGCACACCATTATTATCCGGTATTGTGCGCATGCACAGGAGTCGAAGGTCACTTCCGGTTACGTGACCGGAACCGGAAATGACATCACAGAGGACCCCGATGTTGCACTCCGAGGTCAAAGGTCATGAGACCTCAAGTTGCTCTTACTATAATATTCATGGGTCTGTTTGTGAAAGCTATGAGGCGCCGTTTGTGACAATATTGTCAACGACAAATATATAGAGTTGAAACCAAAATATAAAGTCGCCGTTTGTGACAATATTGTCAACGACAAATATATAGAGGTGAAACCAAAATATAAAGTCGCCGTTTGTGACAATATTGTCAAACACAAATATATTGTTAAAACCTTTGTAAATATATATAAAACGATATAAATAGGGCCTATATATAAAGTTGTTTTTTTTAAATTTTTATAAATATTTTTTGAACATAAATAACGATAGGAAGTTAAGACGTTAAATTTAACGTAAATATAAAGTACACGAACTTGTAAAGTGTACATGTAAACCGGATATGCCCAAAGGAAGCTGCGGAATCGATGTGCGCGCGAGTAATACTGGTTAATCAAAACTGCAACTGGGTTCTGAAGCGAAACTATGACAGCGGTGAAAGCCACTCGCATGTCACAGATGTGTCGAATCAAACAATAAGATCACGTACCTGAACATATATCAGTCAGTTCCCATTAGAAAACACCCATATTAACATGGTTAAGTGGCCTACATATTTACATGTATATAGGAAAAATGAAGCAGGGAAGCATTAACATGGTTAACTTTAATATACATGTACAAGGGCATGCATTAGAGCATGTACACTATAACACTGTATTTTGGTATATTATACACCTACATTGTATTTCTCCGAGTTACGCGTATTGCTGATAGCAACACTGTGAACAATTTAATTATTATAGCTTTCAGTCGAACCGACTCCTGTCAGAATGATATAGTCACAAATACTGTCCAAATACGCGAATTATTTTTAAATGGTTTCCAATGATCATAGGTTCGAAGACAACAATGATTTACATTTATCAGTAACCCAATATGGGGTTTTATGTGATTCTCGAGTATACACTTGAACCTGCTGTTTAAGTGAGAGGCATAATCTAGTCCATTTTTAACATATATTATCTAGTCAAATTCGCCGTCCATCACAGAGTGAACATTATGCATTCGAATTTGAAAATCATACCAAAATGTGAATTGTGGAAGCTCATAATCTATTTACATATAATTGATGTGGAATCTAAGACATTACCAAGGACTACTTTCTTTCATGTCTTGGAATATAGACGGACTGAAGAGAAAACTGGATCTTTCAGATGTGAAAGACAAACTTTGTAAATACGATGTTATATGTTTACAAGAGACACATTCATCCGTTAAAAAGTTGGAGATGGGAATCACTCATTTTAAACTCAATGGTTACTCATCTAAATTTAAACATTCCGTTAAACATTCTCGGCAACAATGTGGCAGAGGGTCAGGTGGATTACTGATTCTGTATAAGGATAAATATCATGAACATATTAGTGAAATTTCCACCAATAACAATAACACGCTATGGCTGAAATTACCGAAGGAAGCTTTTGGTTGGTCCAAAGACCTTTATTTGTGCTCATTCTATGTGAGTAGAATGTAATAGGGGAGTTCTAACGCAGGGCAGCCGGGGCAGCCGATGACGTCATAATGGCGATATCTCGGGAACTAAGTCGGATAGAGGCTCGCGGCTTACGGCGTCGTATTCCTCTCGTATAGATGCACGATAAAGACCCTATACAATTTTATCGCCCGGCGGTAACTTTCGCCGCAATTAGACGATAATCCGTGTCACGTGATTCGGCGATTTCTCGCGAAATAAGTGACATACGCGCACGCCGTTTGCGGCGTTGTATGCCTCGTGTAGGGGTCTACCGTAAAGCTCCTATACGAATTTATCGTATCTCCGTAAGTTTCGCCTCTATTCGGCGTCGAAAACTTTTTCTTTGTACCTTACCACGAATACTTCCCTAAGGTGTCATTACGACGACGCTTGTACCCGTGGACACGTGTGACTGATCACTTCTCGCGGTGTTCACGAGTGCCTATCGAACCATACGAAAATATCTTATTTTAGAAACAATATTATAGTAATTCCTCCTCATACACACACACACACACACACACACAAACACACAAACACACATCCTCCTCCTCGTTCCTTCTCCACACACACCACACACACACACACATCCTCCCCCTCCTCCACCACCACCACACACCCACACATACACACACACACACACATCCTCCACCACCACCACCACCACACTCCTCCTCCACCACCACCACACTCCTCGTCATTCCTCCTCACTCTTTCTCTTCCTCCTCCTCATTCCTCCCTCCTCCTCCTCCTCACATACGCTAAGGTAATTCTACCAGGTAGTCCTGAGGAAAATGGCCCTCATCTCCCCAAACGCTCTTCATTGCACCTCCGAAACTCCCCGTTGTCTACTACTTGCGAGTGATCTATAAATATAACAGGGTTTTTGCCCACAAAGAAAAACTGGTATGCTAGGGCGTTAGGATAAGGCTTAACAGACCGATATGTAGGGGAAGATAACTCTTGTTGGGCCGTACCGTGACCGGAAGTGACCTTTTGACAGGAATATCACGTCAACTTGACCTACTAACCTATGTGTGTGTCTGTGTATGAGGAGGAATTACTATAATATTGTTTCTAAAATAAGATATTTTCGTATGGTTCGATAGGCACTCGTGAACACCGCGAGAAGTGATCAGTCACACGTGTCAACGGGTACAAGCGTCGTCGTAATGACACCTTAGGGAAGTATTCGTGGTAAGGTACAAAGAAAAAGTTTTCGACGCCGAATAGAGGCGAAACTTACGGAGATACGATAAATTCGTATAGGACCTTTACGGTAGACCCCTACACGAGGAATACAACGCCGCAAACGGCGTGCGCGTATGTCGCTTATTTCGCGAGAAATCGCCGAATCACGTGACACGGATTATCGTCTAATTGCGGCGAAAGTTACCGCCGGGCGATAAAATTGTATAGGGTCTTTATCGCGCATCTATACGAGAGGAATACGACGCCGTAAGCCGCGAGCCTCTATCCGACTTAGTTCCCGAGATATCGCCATTATGACGTCATCGGCTGCCCCGGCTGCCCTGCGTTAGAACTCCCCTATTACATTCTACTTATGTGCCACCTGGGGATTCCCCTTACTATCAAGATCAATTTTTGGAATCAGAAATGGAAATATCCCGCTTTAGTTCAAATGGCGATGTTTTATTGATGGGAGATGCTAATGCTAGGACAGTGAAAAATTCCAAACCAATGCTTGATTTCATACAGGATGACGACGACAATTATGTCCCTGTTCCTGACGATTATGTGTCAGATGCACATTGTCGTACCAGACAGTCCTTGGGTGTTTCAGACAATGCTCATGGCAAAAAACTTGTTGAATTGTGCATATCTGCTGGTGTACGGATTCTTAATGGTAGAACTCCAGGAGAATACGTAGGCAAACTAACTTGTATAACTGATCAAGGTAGCAGTGCGGTCGATTACATGCTTTGTCATGAATCTATCATGGGTAAATTTCTAAGTATGAATATCCGTAACATCACTCCCCACTCCGATCATTGTCAAGTTTCAGCTATTATGAAATGCCAATATACATATTCTCGGAAACACAACGTTCAACTGCATCGGACACAAAACAAATGTAAAATAACGAAACAAAACAGTAATTTGTATTTGCTTCAACTTTTATGTGCAGACCAACATCTACAAAATTGTATGGCAGACGACATAAAACACACAAAAGATGGCATTAACAAAGCAGTACAAAATCTAAACAACATCATAATTTCAGCTGCAATGAAAACAACTGGCCCATGCATTAATCGAAAAGCAAAGTCAAGATCAAATAAACAGTATCAAAAATTACCATCAAATAATGATATTCGACAATTAAACAACCAGTTTAAAGACTTAGCAAACAAATTGGCCCAGACACCTTACGATAAAAAATTACATCACAAACTCTTGCAAACAAAGAAAAAACTGAAACGACTTACCAAACGAAATGACAAAATTCTGAAAGAAAATCTGTATGACAAATTAGCAACTTTGCAAAATTCAGACCCTAAAGAATATTGGAAATTGCTGAATAATCTTCTTGAAAAAAACAAAGATAATCTAAATCTACCCCCAGAAATGATAGATAAACTAGTCACACTTTAAGAGTCTGAATAACAATGAAAATCTCGAAACTCCTCAGCTGATACTAGATGAACTTCAATCTAGAGAAAAACTACTAGAAACAAATACCCATTTAGATAACAATATTCAAATGAAAGAAATTGTGAAGGCTATTAAAAAACTTAAGTATAACAAAGCATGTAGTTTGGACGGAATTACAAATGAAATGATCAAATATGGCAGAGACGTACTTCTGTCACCATTAGCCAAATTATTTAATAACATTTATCAAAGTGGTACATATCCTGATATCTGGACAAAAGGAATTATAAAACCACTTCACAAGAAAGGTTCCACTAAGGATGCCAATAATTACAGGGGAATAACTCTTACAAGCTGTCTCGGAAAGGTTTTCTCTGCTATTCTCACTAATCGTCTCTCACAGTACATAGAAGATCGAAACATGCTATCCGACAATCAGTCCGGATTTCGAAAATCACCCAGAACAGCCGACAATTTGTTTATACTTAAAACTATTGTCAACAAGTATCTGGACAAACTTAAGAAACCTATATATGCTTGTTTTGTTGACCTAAAAAAAGCATTCGATACAGTCTGGAGAGAGGGCCTTTTGCTTAAAGTTCTCAGACTTGGTATAGGTGGTAAATTTTACCGCATAATTAAAGACATTTATCATCACAGTGACACATGTGTTAAATTTGGAGAACAGGTAACCGATTTTTTCCCCTCTAATGTTGGAGTAAAACAGGGGGATAATCTTAGTCCTCTGATGTTCAACATCTTTATTGATGACTTGTCTTTTCCCAGCGAATCATGTCACCCAGTCTGCCTCAATCAACAAAAAATGTCTCATTTGCTGTGGGCAGATGGTCTATTGATTATGTCTGAAAGCCCGAAAGGATTACAACATTGTCTAGATAAATTAGCCTTATATTGCAAAACTTGGCATCTACAAATCAACGTTGAGAAAACTAAATGCATGGTAATAAGCAAACGCGCTCTGAGACAAACTCCGCCAATATTCACTTGTAATGGACACATCCTGTGCACCACAGACAACTACACTTATCTAGGCTGTATAATTAATTCACGCGGTAAATTTACACTTGCCAAAGAAGACCTTCAGCAGAAAGCTAGTAAGGCTTTGTTCAAAATACATAGAGCACTATCTGGAACCAATCCACCACCAAATATATATAACCAACTTTTCGAAACACTGATTAAACCTATTGCACTATACAATTCAGAAATATGGGGTTCGGAACACTACGGAAAACTAAAAAATCGTGACATAAACTCATTTACGGAAGTTTGTGAAACAGAACCATTTGAACGACTACATAACAAGTTTTGCAAAATGAACTTGCAAGTTAGTAAAAACTCTGTCAACATCGCATGTAAAGCAGAATTAGGTCGCTTCCCCATTATAGTAGATATAAACCACATTGTCGTAAAGTATGCTCATTATTTAGATAACATACCAGCAGACAGACCCCTTTTACACGACGCAATTCAATGTAGTAAATCATTATACGATATAAACATTGGTTGGCATAACTATGCCTATAATGTCTTAAACAAAAGCGATATCTGTAATATCTCTAATACCTCCAGTAAAAAATACTTTCAGGACGTAAAGGAACAATTTAAAAGAAATTATGTTACATACTTCAATGAAAAGTTAAAAACATCAGAAAAACTGTTATACTACAAACACTTAAAGGGTGCTAGTGATTACAGAATGGCTGATTATCTGCTTATGCTGAACAACTCGCATTATAGACAGGCAGTGTGCAAATTGAGAATTTGTGCACATCGTTTGGAAATTGAGACTGGTCGATATAGAAATAAAAATAACTATATAGACAGAAGCGACAGAATCTGTAGATTATGTAACATATCAGCGGAAGATGAATTTCATTTTATCATGAAATGCCCTAAACTAAAACGTCACCGAAGCCTCTTATTGGAGAAACTGATACAGGCACACCCCGAAACGACCTTCATGACAGAACTAGAGCAATTTTTGTTGATACTCGATTGCCCGAGTGCGATTGCACCACTCGTTGGACAGTTTTTGTACGAGATGTTGGAAGAGCGTCGACATCTCTTATCCACCTCACCCACTGCCACACAATAACATATTATTGTTCAATATTGTTATAATTCATTGACTCGTTTGTATTTCATGTGCTCATACGTGAAATAAAATATCAGTATATCAGTACATCGATTGCGCAGCTTCCTTTGGGCATATCCGGTTTACATGTACACTTTACAAGTTCGTGTACTTTATATTTACGTTAAATTTAACATCTTAACTTCCTATCGTTATTTATGTTCAAAAAATATTTATAAAAATTTAAAAAAAAACACTTTATATATAGGCCCATTTATATCGTTTTATATATATTTACAAAGGTTTTAACAATATATTTGTGTTTGACAATATTGTCACAAACGGCGACTTTATATTTTGGTTTCACCTCTATATATTTGTCGTTGACAATATTGTCACAAACGGCGACTTTATATTTTGGTTTCAACTCTATATATTTGTCGTTGACAATATTGTCACAAACGGCGCTTCATAGAAAGCATTGTAACAATTACATAATGTATATTATGCTGTGTTTAAATATATGGCTTGCGAAAACTTTGTATGAACCGACCTTCAACTGTCGAAACATTGGTACCGTACCTAGCATTTACTGAGGTATATACGTCACAAGTACGAATGAATTGGAACTCTTGAACCGACATGAAAATAGAATAGAAGAAGCAAAAAAAAAGGGGGAAATCGAGACATTCAGTGACAGTTGACACTCTAGTTGACTTGGGCAAAATAAAACGAAATCTTACAGGTCATAGGATACATATATTTATATATAGACATGTTAGAGGCACCGGTGTGTGAATCGTGACGAGGAAGTGTTTGTAGGAGAGGTCAGACAGGGAGACTGTGTCAGTGGGTGCCCTAGTTATCCACGTGTTCACATCGCTGGTTATCATCAACTACGGGTGCATAGACACTTAGTACAGGTGAGTCTATTCATTAACATATTTATATCTTATATCCATTACTGCTATGATAGTTTTTGTTCGGGTATTGTTGGTGTAATCAAGTTTGTTAGCACAAGCTAGACTTCAATCAATAAATAATGAAATACTACGGCAGTGAATTGTAATACCGTACCACATTTCATTCTTCTATATATATGTAAGCGCTAATGATGCTAATTAAGATGAAAGGTATGTTTATGCACTGCACGTCACAAATACCAGTTATCAAACTGAAAAGTGATGCCCGACGGATGATGAAGGCTGTCTGCATGGTTCTGCTTTATTCACAAAGCAATATAGTACCGGTACAACACATTAGTATTGGTTTTTGAACTACCGGTATAACTCATCACAATCATTGCTGAATCATTTGAAAATGCATGTGTACCTGTTATATAAATTGTCCACATGGGGTATAGTCATTACTCGATAAACACAACCACAAATTACATGTATGATAATCTGTTATATATGTACGGTATCCATAGTAGACCTATAATCAACAATAATACGCTCCATGTTTGAGTATTGACTCACGTGAATTAGATAAATGATCCATTGCATCATTAAACGAATACCTCCCTCCGCAGATGTATTTGTTTGTTGAAATTTTATTTTAACGCCGAATTCTCTCACTTATATGAAGTATTTTGTCATTCTATGCCATCTTGATTTAATTACATACATGAGACTTCTCATACTAAGCAAGCAAATTATGCTGAACAGCTTATTTTTCAATTCTTAGGGGTTTCCACGAGAAGTATGGCAAAAATATGAGGACGTTAACCAAAATCAGTCAAGTATTTTCATGACAAGGATGATATATTCTGCATTACTCCGAAGTGGATATATTTTTGCTCTGATGGAAAATTCATCGTGTAAAACGCCAAGAATTGACAAATTAGGCTCAATCAACATATTGTGCCTGCTTATTATAAAACAATTACCCATAAACTAAAACCAAGTACACTATCTATTTGGAAGAATCTCTCACCCATAAGAGTGGAGCAGTTCCCGATTGGATGTTCATCCAAATTCTACTACATGTATATTCGTATTCAAGATAAATAATTTATAAAACAAGAGTCCTATCATTCAAACATATATTGCCACTGAACATCGTGGCGAATCTGGGATACATCAATAAACAAGGATTTGTCCCATATTCTATTATTACAATTAACATAATGCGTACTTCATATACTCATGCATTGGAATGCCTTGCAGTCGACATCGGGAAAGGCCCACGCGTCACTGCAGCTGCTCCTCACGCCACAACCAACAACACACGCAACCTGTCACTATCATAAAGATACCGGTGTTGGCCCTTGGCGCGGTTTGGCTAAGATTGGCCCTCAATGAGATGCGGTTGGAGGGCCAAAAACCAAATATATATACCTATGAAAGAAAGTTTCCAGTTATTATAGAAAACACTATCGTGTTGTATGCTCAGGGTAATTACGCTGGGAGGATGGATTGGGAAACAAATGATTGTAACCTTTCTGAGGTAACTGGAAGGCAATGGCTCGAACGGAGTTATAATATCGTGCACTAACTGTAATCATGAGGCAGTGCATGGGTCATCGGGTTCTTCAATATGAGCATCTCAAAGTACCGTATTTGTGCAAAATCGTCAATTTCGAGGTGAAAACAGCACCCTTTTCTCTCTGTGAAAACAGCACCCTTTTCTCTCTGTAACCATATGAAGCCAATCGAGAACCAAATCCTCAAAATCGACGATCATTTACTATAATTTGAGACTGTTATCAAGAACACACAGATCCTGTTCCCCATAATTACTCTGAACAAACAACAATATATATTATTTTCTATACGAAATTGATATTTCATTTATGTCACGCCATCACCTTCAATGAGAGCTAAAAACTCGCTGAAACGCGCCACATACTTTCTGGTTCGTATTTTCCATTTGTGCCAGTGCTTATTATTTTCAACTGGTGATAACTGGTATATTTTAGAGTTAAAGTTGACAAAAGTATCATTAATATAAGCATAATGGCTCTTTCTTGAAACAAAACAGAATCGGTTATTTTGGTGTATATATAGTTTACCATATATACTTCAGTTAAAATATTCCCAGAGTAAGAATGTAGGCGGGAATGAACGAATCATATTTATGACTTTAACTGGTCACGCGTTGGTGCGCTGAATCAAACCGAAAGTTATAGTTGTGGAAGGAGAATATTTTTATCCCCTCAGCTATATTTTGTCTGGGCCATTGTTCTACGCATTGTACGTTCATGCTCGTCCGTCTGTCGCCGTAATGCTGTTATAAATGATGTACCACCACTGTAACCCACTGATACCGCAACCCAGTTATTTGCTGGTGGCTAAAATTTTATCAAAAAATATATCAAGAACAATCAGTAGAAACATCTTGGCTATATTGTTATAGGTTTAACACTGGAGGAAGGATGATAGGGAATGTAAACGTGACTGTTTAATGATATGCGGGACTGGATAAGTTAGACGAGTCTATAACAGGAATGTGGGTATATATAGTCACCATGGAAGTACAAGTTCAATATATAGTCACGAAAACTGCATATCAGCCAAAATACTGTTAGATACTGTTTAATAGCAAGCAGTTGCAGAATGTATCTCTCTTTTCGAAGCCGGTAGGCTGAGAGCCACAGTGTGAAAACTAATATACGTGAGCTTTTGTTACTGCGTGAGTCGAAAAGAGAGCTTGTATTCTACATATATTAGCTGGATGAGATGACCATTTCACCTTTCACTGGATATTCGAATGGTTGGAAATCGAAAATACAAAATACGGAAGCGCCAGATCAATGTCGCATTTTCGACCCCCGCCCTTGTTCGCCCCATCCCATTTTCGCGATAATGTGAACACGGGAGACCATTGTCACATTTTCGAGATTTCGCGTCTTCCACTTTAAACATACCGATAGTTTCAGTATAAGAGACGAAAAATGCGTAAAAAGAGAACACTAAAACACACGGAATATCGGACCTTAAAATTTTTCTATGAAGATTTGAAACACTGTTTTCAGAGCCATATTTTTCTGGTCGTTGGAACTGTCAACAACTAACGTAACACCCGCCCCCGTATCGGTTTCTGTTCTGTTCTGGATACGTTAGTAGTAGGGTCTACCATTTTCGAGTATCGTTTTCCAGGGAGGTAACTCTTGGTTCCCCTTTTTCCACCAGGGGGCGCCACCAGTCCCGTATGACGTCACTTCCGGTCTGTAGGAAGCGCTCATGCACGCCTTTGACCTCTGTGGCGGTAGGTGGCGGTCACGGGCATGTATTCTTCCGCGGTGATGCGGTCTGGCGGTGATGCGGTCACGGGAAAAAGCTTCCGCGGAGAAAAAGTAGTCCCTAGACTTCAAATACGCTGCATGGTCCGATTGGGTCGAGTGAGGTATCAAAGTGAAGCATTCGTGAAGGGGCATCCAGTCATGGGTGGGTGCATGTAAAATTAGGATTTTTTCCCGAAACTATAAAAAGCGGAACACGGACTTTACTCCTAAAATAGGGGAAAACACCTATCAACCCTAGTCAAAAGGGCTAATATCGGTCCCCGGGCTTATTGGGACCTGCCTATCAAGTCAATGGGGTGGGTGCTTGTAAAATTAGGATTTTTTCCCGAAAATATAAAAAGCGGAATACGGACTTTACCCCTAAAATAGGGGGAAACCCCTATCACCTCTAGCCAAAAGGGCTAATATCGGTCCCCGGGCTTACTGGGACCTGCCTATCCAGTCAATGGGGTGGGTGCATGTAAAATTAGGATTTTTTTCCGAAACTATAAAAAGCGGAACACGGACTTTACGCCTACAATAGGGGTCTGTATTATACAATATAAGGGAAAATGCCTGTATGGGGTATGGGGATGGTCAATTTTTTTCGTGGGCTTTACTATGGCTTGTGGGGTCTCGTTTTTCTCGTCTCGCCGAGAAAAACACGATGGGAGGGGTCCCAGAGCGAAGCGGTGAAATTTTTGGGAAAAGTCACCGAGGTCTGTATATAGGCCCATAGGGTGTCTGCGCCTACATCCGGGTACTGGGATGCTTTCGCCTACGTCCGCGCCTACATCCGGGTTCTTGTACACCCGGGTAATGTTTTCTGGACATGGATGGGTTACCTTTGGCTCCATTCTAGGCCACTGATTGGCTAATACGGTGTTCAAAGCCAGTTTCATGCATTATGCTCATATAGAAAACACACAAGACAGGGTTTTTTGGTAAGATCTCATTTTGTTTTTTATTCAGTAACAACAACAACGTGAGAACAACCACGTGAAAACTGAAGCCCAGAACAGGGGCTTGTACATTGAAAGAACTGAAGCCCAGAACAGGGGGCTTGTAAACTTAAGCCCAGAACAGCGGGCTTGTGTACATTGAAAGAACTTAAGCCCAGAACGGGGCTTGTACATTGAAATGATGGGCGGCCCAGTCATATACGAGTACATCGCGGTCCTCGGCCTTGGGGTACTCGTCAAACATCTGTACGATGGTAGATAAGGGTCTTCCCCGGCATCGATGGTACAGGTAAAACAAGCAATATTGTCCGCACACGCTACTGGCCAGGCTTTGCAACGTTTGACTGTTCCAACACCACGTCTCTGTGCCTTGATCCATGAAGTCTGTTAAATCGGGATGGAGGGGTGGCAGGCCGTAAGGGTCAAAGTATTCGCCCTGCTGTTCTGTCAAGTACACGCCCACCCATTGTTCACCGGGCCGATCCATCGGGTCCGTGTTGAGAACGTAAGCAGCAGGATACATACGGTCTAATGGGAACACATCTCGGGCGAACACCCCTTGAAACACCATACGTGTCTCTGGGTCATTCTCCAGCACGGTGGTTATCTGGTCTGTATCCATGTTAGGTGGAGAAGTCACACAGGACGTTGCGCGCTTTGTCCACTTGAATGATGTTGTCAAACTCGGCGTAGCAGATCACATTGACGGTGCTCCGGAGGGCTCGTGCAAAGTGGATTTCCAACCGTAAATTGCCTTGCTTGGCGAGGGCCAGCTGATGGTCGTTCTCTAAGGTGGGGGTCAGATCGAAACAGAACAACGTGTATCCGTTCCCGTAGTCCTCCCGACTGATCATATTCCCTTCGTCCTGGTTGATTTGACCGGTGGCTGTAAACAGGCTCTGATAGGCTCGAATGAAATTCGCGCGCCCAAAGTTCGGTGTTAAGGCCGTGGCTGGGACCTGTTGTCCATCCACATGCAGGGCCACAAAATTGATGCCGAAATGTTTAAAGTCAAACGGGTTCTCTGGGTAGGCTCCGCTGAAACTGGTATTTTCCACACAGGCCAGGGTCAATCGCTTGGGTAGTTCCCCCAGGAACAGGTTTTCTTTGTTGGCGCCCATATTTCCAGCAGGCACAGAGAACACTTTGGTTTGCACACGTCGGATAGGGTACTGGGCTGGTTTTGTTTCCAAGGCTTTGAGGTGTCCCAATTGAACGGCTGGATTCGGTTTCACTTTTCGGACATACAGGACTGCGTCTTGGATGACAATCTTATAGTCAGCTGCATGCCCGTCTACGTTAGTGGCCATCAAGGCGAAGGTCGGAGGCGCACGTATCAGTCGGATTTTGATGGGGATCTTGTTCAAGAGGTACCGGTCTTGCATGAACATGTCTGCGTGCAGTCGACCCATGAGATCCACCGAGACGCCGTTCGCGGTCAAAGCCTTCCGTTTGTTATATCCCACATTGTCGTTCTCTACGCCCATGTGCTGGGCTGTGTCCTGGTAGAATAAAGCGGCTGTCAGTGAGATTTTTTAGCCTCTCGCCCATGCGACAACAGCGTCTCGATGTAGGCTCGATAGGGGTAGGTGTTGGTCGAGTCACTGATGAGTTTGTCGCGGAGAAATATATCCACCTGTTGAAACATCGAGTGCAGCCAGAGATTCGTCGGGCTCACCGTTGCTTGATCCACGATTCTGGAGCCAACTCCATTGACGATCTTGGCTTTCACATACAAGTATGTATGGGCTAAATCCACATAGGCCGTATCCGCATTACTGATGGTGAACTCGATGGGCCCTGTTTCGTTGATGCTGGAGAGCGGGAGATGCTCCACCCATAATCCTTGTTCGGCACTGGTCTGTGTGGGCGGCACGGTCCACAAATCAAATTCACTGTTGGTGGAGGGACAGGACTCTGCGTGGATCAAGGACATGTTTTAAGAAAAGATATCCTGGGTCTTCGATGTGCGTCGTCGCTGGGTCGGTCGTCGACTGGTGCGTGGTCTCGGTGGTGCAGGTCTTTTATTCCCTACGGTGCGTTGTGCTTTGGCCACTAAGACGCCTCCTGCTTCTTTGGCCCGCCGTTGTCGTCGCCATCTGCAAACATGGACCGGACCACTGCTCGGTAACCCGTGAGTGAATTAACCACGGTGGCATGCTGTAAAATGCGAGTCGCATAGGGCTGGATCTCCGTCATGGCTCTGCAACCGTAGAAATGAAGGTGTGGGATCCAGAGGGACGTGTTCTAAATGACGAGATGTGAAAAACAAATCCAAGCAACCCATATCACAATGAACGTGTGTGAATTTCCCAGGTTGGACCTATACCCCCCATGGCCAGCCTATGGACTTATATACAGACCTCGGTGACTTTTCCCAAAAATTTCACCGATTCGCTCCGGGACCCTTCCCATTGTCATTCTTGGCGAGACGAGAAAAACGCGACCCCACAAGCCATAGTAAAGCCCACGAAATAAATTGACCATCCCCATACCCCATACAGGCATTGTCCCTTATATTGTATAATACAGACCCCTATTGTAGGGTAAAGTCCGTATTCCGCTTTTTATAGTTTCGGGAAAAAATCCTAATTTTACATGCACCCACCCCATTGACTGGATAGGCAGGTCCCAATAAGCCCGGGGACCGATATTAGCCCTTTTGGCTAGGGTTGATAGGTGTTTTCCCCTATTTTAGGGGTAAAGTCCGTATTCCGCTTTTTATAGTTTCGGGAACAAATCCTAATTTTACATGCACCCACCCCACTGACTTGATAGGCAGGCCCCGATAAGCCCGGGGACCGATATTAGCCCTTTTGGCTAGGGTTGATAGGTGTTTTCCCCTATTTTAGGGGTAAAGTCCGTGTTCCGCTTTTTATAGTTTCGGGAAAAAATCCTAATTTTACATACACCCACCCATGACTGGATGCCCCTTCACGAATGCTTCACTTTGATACCTCACTCGACCCAATCGGACCATGCAGCGTATTTGAAGTCTGGGGACTACTTTTTCTCCGCGACCGCATCACCACCAGACCGCATCACCGCGGAAGAATACATGCCCAGGGGGCCTTTGCCGGAACTATAGTGACCTTGAGCTGGTGGCGCCCCCTAGATTGGAACTCTCCTGTGTTGGAGGTAGCTTTCGGTCTCTTTGGGGAGATGACGGGGAGTTCCCTATACCTTTAACCTGGGAAAAAGGGCACCAAGAGTCACCTCCCTGGAAAATGGGACTCGAGCGGGTTGCTACCTACTACTTACGTTAATTCGTAGCATACCGCACACCAGTACTCAAAAGTGATCCGGACAGATATTAGCTACTCCTGTATGATATTTCTCAACGACGAGGAAGCGAAATGTGAGTGTGTGAAGAAAAACTTAAATACAACCACTACTGTCGTCTTTTTTATAGTCTGAGTGTCAGTTTCACCTCTAATCGTGAACGAGGGTCACAGTTCTCTTAAAATAGGCAAGTACGCGATTTGACATCCCTCATAAATATTCACATCTACAACGCCACGTGACCCTCAATATGATATTTATAGAGCATATTCGCCTAATTTGAGCATATAGAAAAACTTTGATAAGTGGAGACTCAGACATCCAAGCCTGGAAGATCAGCGATATACCAGGATATCGGGACTTCGCCATTGACGCACCGATGTCGTGACCTCAAAACCTCACACACGGATATGCGTAGTTACACGCGTTATAGTTGATGAATGGGCAGACTATACACCTAGAGACCAGCTGTTTTCGGGGTGCAGCCGGACATAAGGGATAAAAGTTAAAACAGGATTTAACTGCGATAAGCTAACAATTTCAGGACAAATACCACGTATGCCTAGCTTATTTACCAATATGAATTTGTTAATTCTCAATTCAAACACGAAACACGAAGTTGCTACTTCGTGCAATAGGATGTTAACGGCAAAACATGAACCAAAAAACCCCCCGAGGTTTAGAAAGTATAATACATCTCTTCTGAACCTGGGGGTTACCTCATATCACAACAGCGCAGCTAAAAACCCACTGATAACCTTTATCAATCAGGGTATCCACTGTTTAGTTGAACAGGTAAGTAAACAACACGTTAACCGTGAGCAGATTGCGTTGTAATTTTAATTCGCCCGTTCACGGCTGTCGATAATATACATCGCTTTGGGGGGGAACGTGCTAGTCTGTTTAAAAACAGTTAATTTTTTTAATTACTTTTTCAATTTAAAATAACCTGAATATCAATAATTTGTAGCTCTTACTCTGACACAAGTGAATAATAAGTTTCATACCTTCGCTGCATCTTCTCTAGCCAAGTCGACGTACATCACGGTGCTCTGTACAGCGTAGAGAGCTTTGCGATGTAGTTGACTTGGTTGGTGAAGATGACCTTCGCTGGTATATTTAAGAAATAATGTTTTCGTGGTGAATTGTTATTTTGCGCACGGTTAGTGTGGGAAAGTTTATATTTTAGGGCAAGGGCGAATTAAGCCTGCGCTCTAAAATTTATAAACCTTCCCACACTAATCGTGCGTAAAATAACCATTAAGGACGCCCATGAAAACATTATTTTTATTCTATTGCACTACCCAAATTGACTATCAACAAAGATTATAATGAAAGATCGAAAACATATATTAAACTTTGACAACCTTTCTCCCTTTTCTTGAAAAAAACTCGTTCACTGATATTGGCACGATGCTCCAGTCTCGGTTGGCATCGTGCCAATGTCAGCGAACGAATTTGTGTAGTCTCTCAAATGGAGAGTTATTCTGTCAGCTAAGCCAGGCTCTGTGGAAATATTTGGATTTAGGTCTATTTGTGTCGCTTTGTTAATCAATTTACGATGAAAACAGCAGTTAAACTTGAGAAAGAAATTCCATCTTGTAATTTATTTGTGTGTTTATTCGATTGTATGAAGCAGACGACCCCTCCCTCTAATCTCCCAATGAACACCTGCACTTGACACATCTACATTTCACAAAACCGTGCTAAAACACTCAATAATTGCACGGTTAGCAAGTTGTTATATAGACACAAGTGTTATAGAATAATAGGTTCGCACATGGGTTCATTTCTAGACACGAGCTTTAGCGAGTGCAGGGCACATTTTTCTCAAACGAGTGTGGGAAAAGTCGTCTAGAAATGAACGAGTGTGAGAGCTTTTTTCTCATATAACATATCAGAGAAGCTAAAATAAAGACTGCCGTCCCATTTTCGACCGACGATGTTGTAAGCGCAAAACCAGGTCAAGCGCGCAATACTACTATTGGGCACTTTGGTCCATGAATGGGCCGAATCACACCCAGGCTGCAAGCGCTGAATAAAAGAGAATAAGATTTTTATAACTAATACACTACTTTAATGACACCGAAATTGATTTCAATTACAAGCGTCTAGTCCGTCATTCATAATCCAGCCGTCGTCCATTAGAGAATATCCGCGTCCATAATCCAAAGACCTATTCCATTTTGCATATAACAGTATTAGCACCAAATTCAAAAAGACAATCATAGTATACATAAACATAGGCTTGTTTCCTGCAAGAGAGAAGCGGTCAACAGTTTTCAATGATGCCGGCAAGACATCATGATGTTCCAAAAATATCAAATCCGTATCGCTGATCAGTATTCTTAATCCATAATATTCGTTGTAAAGTCGTCATCTAAAGAATGATGTATCTCAGTCACGCTTTGATTGTGACTGTTCATATGAGTACCATGAGGTTCTTGAAGTACATCGGTTCATACGGCCCCTAGCCCCGGGTTAAGCGGAATTAGACACAAGTTACGAAACGTAGCGCCATAGATCTTGCACGCTACGTTCGTATTTTGCTATCAGCATGCGATATGTAAGTAGTAGTAAAAGAGCAAATTCCCTCTTTTTTATGCAAATGAGATGACGTCACGTGACTGCTCCCGTCCAATCAGAAGCGAGTATTTTTTTCAAATGCAAATTGGGTCTTATTTATGCAAATGAGATGACGTCACGTGACTGACCTTTCCCACCTCCAACACTGAAGAGTTCCAATCTAGGGGGAGGTAACTCTGGGTCACTATAGTTCCGGCAAAGGTCCCTGGGTATGTATATTCCTCCGCGGTGATGCGGTTGGCGGTGATGCGGTCGCGGAAGAAAGCTTCCGCGGAGAAAAAGTAGTCCCCAGACTGGAAATACGCTGCATGGTCCAATGGGGTCGAGTAAGGTACCAAAGTGAAGCATTCGTGAAGGGGCATCTGATGGGGTGGGTGTGGGGTTGAAATATCGTCATTCTGCGCATGCGCAGTATATAAAACTGAAATTCCCGCTCTGTACACCCTGGCTGGGGGGTTTCCCCCGGCCGCAGCGCGCTACATAGAACTTATAGTCATCATCTATACGTGTTGGTCGAGTCTCTTCACTCACCGTATACACGTACCTCAATGAAATGCCCGCTCCAAACCTAGACCAAATACACGTACTTGGTCTGTGGGCTGATTTCATTGGCTCTCTATTTTTACTATAGTGCGCTTGCATTCTAACCTTGATGGGTGATATTTTGGCCCCAGCTAACACCACTGATTTCAGTTTGACTGAATCTCCAGATGCATTATGAATAAAACACACAAGACAGGGTTTTTTGGTGAGATCTTTCTTTTTTGTTTTTATTCAGTAACAACAACAACAACGTGAGAACAACCATGTGAAAACTCAAGCCCAGAACAGGGGGTGCCTTATCAAAGGCGGTTGGTACCCATAAAATTATTGAACCTATATGCAACAGTTAATTCGGTGCAATATCATCAGTACTCATAGAACATATATATCAAAGGCGTTTGGTACCCATACAAATTGAATTATAGAACAGTTCCTTAGTCCAGTGGAATATTCGCAGTGCTCGTATTAATCACTCTAAATGTCAAGATAGGTTGTAGTCACACCATCGGGCAGGACTTTGCGCTTGAGGTAAAAGTATGTGAAGGCGTCCCGTTCCTGGGTATACGAGCGCATCTGGTGGTCGATGATACGGAAACCTATCTTGACATTTAGAGTGATTAATACGAACACTGCGAATATTCCACTGGACTAAGGAACTGTTCTATAATTCAATTTGTATGGGTACCAAACGCCTTTGATATATATGTTCTATGAGTACTGATGATATTGCACCGAATTAACTGTTGCATATAGGTTCAATAATTTTATGGGTACCAACCGCCTTTGATAAGGCACCCCCTGTTCTGGGCTTGAGTTTTCACATGGTTGTTCTCACGTTGTTGTTGTTACTGAATAAAAACAAAAAAAAAGATCTCACCAAAAAACCCTGTCTTGTGTGTTTTATTCATAATGCATCTGGAGATTCAGTCAAACTGAAATCAGTGGTGTAGGCTGGGGCCAAAATATCACCCATCAAGGTTAGAATGCAAGCGCACTATAGTAAAAATAGAGAGCCAATGAAATCAGCCCACAGACCAAGTACGTGTATTTGGTCTAGGTTTGGAGCGGGCATTTCATTGAGGTACGTATATACGGTGAGTGAAGAGACTCGACCAACACGTATAGATGATGACTATAAGTTCTATGTAGCGCGCTGCGGCCGGGGGAAACCCCCCAGCCAGGGTGTACAGAGCGGGAATTTCAGTTTTATATACTGCGCATGCGCAGAATGACCATATTTCAACCCCACACCCACCCCATCAGATGCCCCTTCACGAATGCTTCACTTTGGTACCTTACTCGACCCCATTGGACCATGCAGCGTATTTCCAGTCTGGGGACTACTTTTTCTCCGCGGAAGCTTTCTTCCGCGACCGCATCACCGCGGAGGAATATACATACCCAGGGACCTTTGCCGGAACTATAGTGACCCAGAGTTACCTCCCCCTAGATTGGAACTCTTCAGTGTTGGAGGTGAGAAAGGTCAGTCACGTGACGTCATCTCATTTGCATAAATAAGACCCAATTTGCATTTGAAAAAAATACTCGCTTCTGATTGGACGGGAGCAGTCACGTGACGTCATCTCATTTGCATAAAAAAGAGGGAATTTGCTCTTTTACTACTACTTATGTATCGCCAAATTTGAGAAGCTTTGAGTGTAGGCGCTTGGTGGAATAGCCCTGTTTTTTAAGTTTCTGCACCAGTGTTTTGTGACGTTGATTAAAATCGTCACATTTAACACAGGATCTAGCAAATGCTACTAAGCGAGATATGTATACGCCATATGCAGGTCCCACTGGAATATTACTGTCCAGAAAGGGATAGTTTACGATGTCGAAATTGTAATCATCTCTTTTGTCATAAAGTCGACGAGAGAGAAGGCCCGCTTCATTTTTATAGAGATACACATGTTTACATTCGGCATATACTGTAGCGTGAAAGTTCACTCAGTGCTAGTCGACTGACACTAAACAGTAACATTGTAACAAGTATAGACGATGAAAATAGTGCGTGACGTACCGGCATGACGTCAGCTCATGGTAGACGATTTTTCTACAATGGCTTTCTCCCATAGGAAACGGTCATGTTATATGAGAATAACTGGTATACAACAGATAAGGTACGCAGCATGTGTATACGGTCAGCAACGGAGGATAGAAAGGCTCTCTGTGAAACATTTATAATCATGTTTAAAATTGTCACTTCGTTCTGCTGCTGTCTGACGACACAACAAACATACGTTTAATAGAAGGACACATGTACTTCTCTTTGGTAGAATGTATTCGGATGACATTAAATTAGTTTAACCTTAGTTACACGAACACCTGTGCATCTAACACAATGACACAGCAGTAAGTACAGACCGGTATACTGTCGAATTCACTTCAGCGATGAACTAGCTCATATTTAGACTCCGTATCCGTGACAGTTTGAAGTAGATATTCCACGCCTCACTAGGCAGATCACTTACAAGCAGGTCAAAAGCAGGTAAGCCTTAAATAAATATTAAGGACTATATTAGGGTCTATGTTGACTAACTGATAGGTTGAAAAATAATCGTCTTAATTTGCTGATTCAGTTAAAGTGTATCTGTGGTACGTCATATCTGGGACGAATATTAAAGGGATATGAATCGTACCCCGACATCAAAGGCGCCGCCGCGAGTTCACGCTGAATGTATGTCTCGCCTGCCAGGTCTCGCGCTCTACGCGCGTGGGCCTTTGCATCGCTTAGTTTTGTCATGAATTCATTCCAGATTTATAGATGTTCTTCTGCAGGAATTGACATCAGATTATATGATCGAGACAGGTACTATTATGAGAGAAGAAACTTTTGAGGGATTTTCATCGAAAAGATGCATATTTTCATGACAACTTTCGACCGCTCTGCGCTGCCGATAACTGAGCGGACGGAGCGGGAAGGAAAAACTCATTTTTTTCCTTCTTTGTGATCAAACTTCTCATTTATCTCAATCTTTGAAGTATATCTGTGCTAGTTTTTACCTAATATGCAAGCATGTCATTGACAGTACGCAAAATATTTTAATTTTCCATTTTCGTTTTTGTAAATAATTGCTCGTGAAAATCGTAAAAATGCCAAATATCTAGAATTCTGAGCAAATCTCACAATTCTTGTACGTTTTTGTGATTGAACTACATGTACACTTTTGGGTCATTTGTTTTTTTAGATTTTTTTTCTCCATGCACTAGTTTTGTTTCTTGTCGTTTGCATGATGTATTCCTTTTGCCACTCGTTAAGCTGTAAAGAATTTTTTTTTGTCACCAATCTTGGCCTAAACTGATTTGACTGGCGTTCACGTTAATGAAGCCTAGTTGACAAGCACGTGTATTCGCCCAACATTGACCAGCGAAACAGGGCGGGACTCGCAGCGAAGCACACGTGACGGTCTTTTGCGCACAAAAAGCCAATCAGTGACAAGGCGTGCTAATTAACCAATCACTAATCACTCATTAACATATCAATTAGCGAGACCAACCCTAGTTCAAAGAGAGGAGCCGCGTTTCATATCCCTCTATACTCGTCCCAGGTCATATCCAAGATAATCTTCCAAATTAAAGAATTTATACCGTTTTTCTCGTTTTACGACTTTAATTTTAACGATCTTAATGCTATTAATGTTATTTTTGTACACAGCACAAAAGCATGTCGGAACTTGTGACGTTATTACGGAACGATAAATCACGTCACAACGCAGCATTGTTACTAAACTGTTCCATTCTCTGCATTGCCGCGACGTCCCGCAGACGGTGCAAGACGCTCGAAGTATAGTCCGTGAGCTAGTAGGGGTCACATTGCATCCCCACACTACAGAGCGAGCCCCCCACTACAGAGCGAAACTAGGCTTTTTATGTACTTTAGGATATGTCAAATAAGTAACAACTTGTTAACAGTCGATAAACTGGGACTCACTACCCCTTTAATCAGTTTGAAATTACCCCCTATGTTAAAAACTACAACTTTGTGCGACAACAGGGGTAGGGTTACAAGAATAGTCTTATCTTCCATAATTATTATCCAATCTTTATAATGTTGGTCACATGTTATTCAGCATTGATTGCTGCATCAAATATTCACAAGATACTATTATAATTTGTTGGGTATGACATCACACACGGACCATACATACAACAGTAGGAGTGGTAGCGAAAGCGGGCATTTTGGGGGTGCGCGCGAGGGTGTTTGAGCGATTGAGGGACCATTCTTGGTCCGAATGCGTCGTGTGAGGTGTCAAAGTGAAGCCCTCGGTGTGTAGACCACGACTTGAGGGATGTCCACGTCATCAGTGACGTTATTGGTGACGTCATCAGTAGGAGTAGTAGCCAAAGCGGGTATTTTGGGGGTGTGAAGGAAGGTGTTTGGGGTAAAGATGGACCACCCGTGGGGTGTTATCTTGTAGCTCTCTGCATGTAGACGACGAATGGTATGGTTTTTGTTGGAAATCGCATCGTGCTGCTCATGCGCAGTTGGGCAGTAGTAACGAAAGATGTCATTTTGGACGTGGGCAATGACATGTTTAAGCAATCAAGAGACCCATGTTTGGTCCAAATGGACCGGTTGGGGTATCCTAGTGAAGCTTTCGTGGGGTAGAGTCAGACTGGCGTGTTTTTTATTGGAAGTCGAGCCAATCTGCACATGCGCAGTTGGGGTGTAGTAAGTAAAGTGGTCATTCTTGAGATGCGCAGGGGTATATTTGAGAGATTGAAGTTCTATATCTCATCCAAAGATGGAGTGCAAGGTGTCGTCTTGAAGCTCTCGTGGTGTAGAACACGACTTGAGGGATTTCCATGGTGGACGTTTCGTCCCTGAGGCCCGCCCCCTGTACAGACCTTTTGGTCTTTGATATATGTTGGCATTGTGGGAAGTTGATGCTCGGTCGACATCAGGCCTTACAGACTAGTCTTTTGTGTTAAATGTCGTCATTTTCATCTGACGACGATACAGCTCACCAATTCCCAGTGTACGAGTTGTCACAGCGACACAGCTCACCAATTAGCAATATACGAGTTCTCAGGGCATTTCCATCATTGCTCTCTAGATTTGTATCTAATACCGCTTATGCCGGTGCTAGGGGCCGTGTGGTCATGTCATCCAAGTTGCCACATGAACGGGTACAATAAAAGCGTACCTGAGATACAACACATATCACGAATCGCTAGATTCTTGGTGTGTGCTTTAGAATAGGCCAACCAGAAGACTATACTGTGAAGTCATATGGCCTTGTCTGTATGTCGGCACCTCTTCCCACTTCCCTTATATGCGTTGTAATTTTTACCTGTATATGGCGAGATTCTGCTGGTGGACGTTTCGTCCCCAAGGCCCGCCCCCTATACAGACCTTTTGGTGTTTGATATATGTTGGCATTGTGGGAAGTTGATGCTGGGTCGACATCGGCCCTTACAGACTAGTCTTTTGTGTTAAGTGTCGTCATTTTCATCTGACGACGATACAGCTCACCAATTCCCAGTGTACGAGTTGTCACAGCGACACAGCTCACCAATTAGCAATATACGAGTTATCAGGGCATTTCCATCATTGCTCTCTAGATTTGTATCTAATACCGCTTATGCCGGTGCTAGGGGCCGTGTGGTCATGGCATCCAAGTTGCCACATGAACAGGTACAATAAAAGCGTACCTGAGATACAACACATATCACGAATCGCTAGATTCTTGGTGTGTGCCTTAGAATAGGCTAACCAGAAGACTATACTGTGAAGTCATATGGCTTTGTCAATATGTCGGCACCTCTTCCCACTTCCCTTATATGCGTTGTAATTTTTACCTGAAAATGGCGAGATTCTACTGGTGGACGTTTCGTCCCCGAGTCCCGCCCCCTATACAGACCTTTTGGTCTTTGATATATGTTGGCATTGTGGGAAGTTGATGCTGGGTCGACATCGGGCCTTACAGACTAGTCTTTTGTGTTAAATGTCGTCATTTTCATCTGACGACGATACAGCTCACCAATTCCCAGTGTACGAGTTGTCACAGCGACACAGCTCACCAATTAGCAATATACGAGTTGTCAGGGCATTTCCATCATTGCTCTCTAGATCTGTATCTAATACCGCTTATGCCGGTGCTAGGGGCCGTGTGGTCATGTCATCCAAGTTGCCACATGAACGGGTACAATAAAAGCGTACCTGAGATACAACACATATCACGAATCGCTAGATTCTTGGTGTGTGCTTTAGAATAGGCTAACCAGAAGACTATACTGTGAAGTCATATGGCTTTGTCAGTATGTCGGCACCTTTTCCCACTTCCCTTATATGCGTTGTAATTCCATGTCATTGGTGACGTCATTGGTGACGTCATCATTACGAGTGGTAGCGAAAGCCGCCATGTTAGGGGTGCGTAGGGGTGTGTTTGAGAGACTGAAGGACCATTCTTGGTCCGAATGGGACGTGTGGGATATCATATCGAAGTTTACGTGGGACAACGTACGACTGGTCTGGCGTGTCATGGAAGTAGGGGATATGGCGTGCGTGCGCAGACAGGGAATAGTGGAAAACGGGCACTTGAATGGAATTTTTGCCTCGAGGTGGACCATCCGTGGTCCGAATGGGTCGTGTGGGGTTTCGTAGGGAAGGGCTCGTGGGGTAGCGTCGGATTGGACTGGTGAGTCTGGCAGAAGTATAGAGCTCTTGTCTAATCAGAAGCCGATATTTGAGAAACTACAGAGCTAGGAGCTGTGGGATGGATCGGTTGAGAGCTCGGAGCTCTTGAAGCTCGAAGCTCTTGGAGTCGGAGCTTGGAGCTCTTGGAGCTTGGAGCTCAGAAGTGACGTCATTGCACGCATGCGCACGCACCTGTGGTGCACCCCATCCTGATGTACCCTATGCCCTACGGGCTATAGGGGACAGGTGCGTGCGCATGCATGCGATGACGTCACTATCAAGCTCCGAGCTCCAAGAGCTCCAAGAGCTCCAAGCTCTGACTCCAAGAGCTCCGAGCTGCAAGAGCTCCGACTTCAAGAGCTCCAAGAGCTCCAAGAGCTCCGAGCTATCAATCGATCCATCCCACCGCTCCGAGCTCTGTGGTTCTTCAAATGGCGGCTTCTGATTGGATAAGAGCTCTATACTACTGCCAGAACGATAATACTAGGCTACACACCAGCCCAATCAGATACTATCTCGCGAGCCCTTCACTACGAAATCCCACACGACCCATTCGGACCACGGATGGTCCACTTCGAGGCTAAAATTTCAAACCAGTGCCCCTTTTCCATTATTTCCTGTCTGCGCATGCTAGCCATATCATCTACTTTCACGACACACCAGACCAGTCGGACGCTGTCCCAGGAAAGCTTCGATATATTCCACACGTTCCATTCGGACCAAGAATGGTCCCTCAGTCTCTCGAACACACTCCTACGCACCCCTAAAATGGCCGCTTTCGTTACCACTCGTAATGATGACGTCACCAATGACGTCATAGATGACATGGAAATCCCTCAAGTCGTGGTCCACACCACGAGAGCTTCAAGATGACACCCTACACTCCATCTTTGGATGAGAAAAAGAACCTCAATCTCTCAAATATACACCTGCGCACCTCGAGAATGACCACTTTACTTACTACACCCCAACTACGCATGCGCAGATTGGCGCGACTTCCAATAAAAAACACGCCTGGCTGACTGACCGCACGAAAGCTTCACTCAGATACCTCAACCTGTCCATTTGGATCAAACATGGGTCCCTTGATTGCCCAAACATGCCATTACCCACGCCCAAAATGACATTTTTGTTACTACTGCCCAACTGCGCATGAGTAGCACGATGCGACTTGCAACAAAAACCAAACCATTCGTCATCTACATGCAGAAAGCTACAAGATGACACCCGACACGGTCCATTTGGACCACGGATGGTCCATCTCTACACCAAAACCTTCCTTCACACCCCCAAAATGCCCTCTTTGGCTACTACTCCAACTGATGACGTCACCAATGACGTCACATATGATGTGGACTTCCCTCAAGTCGTGGTCTACACACCGAGGGCTTCACTTTGACACCTCACACGACGCATTCGGACCAAGAATGGTCCCTCAATCGCTCAAACACACCCTCACACACCCCCAAAACGCCCGCTTTCGCCACTACTCCTACTATTGTATGTATGGTCCCTGTGTGACGTGATACCCAGCAAATAGTAATAGTATCTTGTCATTATTTGATGCAGCAATCAATGCTGAATAATATGTGACCAACATTATAAAGATGGGATAATAATTATGGAAGATAAGACTATTCTTGTAACTCTACCCCTATTGTTACGCAAAATTGTGGTTTTTAACATAGGGGGTAACTTCAAATTGATTAAAGGGGTAGTGAGTCCCAGTTTATAGACTGTTAACAAGTTGTTTCTTATTTGACATGTCCTAAAGTACATAAAAACATAGTTTCGCTCTGTAGTGGAAGGGGGGGGGGGTGCAAGGTGACCCCTAGTAGCTCACGGACTAGTATGACGTCGTTAACGTCATCTCTGACGTCAAAAGAGGCAGCGCAGACTTCTCTCCCGCTGTAGAAATCTGCTTTTGAGTCTTCTGAGATAGAATACGAGTGAAGTTTTGGGTGAACGCAGATGGCAGCCAGTCTTTAAAATTAATATATGGGATGACGACAATTAGTCTTTACAATTAGAATATCTGGGTTGACTGTACTGGGTCTTTACAATTAGAATATCTGGGTTGACGGTACTCATTCTTTACAATTAAAATTTCCGGGTTGACGGTACAGAGTCTTTACAATAAGAATATCTGGGTTGACGGCACTCGGTCTTTGCAATTAGAATACCTGGATTGACGGCACTCGGTCTTTACAATTAAGATCTGGATTGACGGCACTCGGTCTTTACATTTGGAATATCTGGTTTAGCGGCAGTCTTTACAATTAGAATATCTAGGTTGACCGTACTCGATCTTTACAATTAGAATATCTGGATTGACGGTATTCAGTCTTTATAATTAGAATATCTGGGTAGACGGCACTCATTCTGTACATATAAAATATCTGGGTTGGCGGCACTCAGTCTTTACAATTACAATATCCGGGTTGGCGGCAAGTCAGTCTTTACAATTAGAATATCTGGTTTGCCGGTACTCGGTCTTTACAATTAGAATATCTGGATTGACGGCACTCAGTCTTTACAATTAGAATATCTGGGTTGACGGTACTCGGTCTTTACAATTACTGGGTTGACGGTACTCGGTCTTTACAATTAGAATATCTGCGTAGATGGTGCTTGGTCTTTACAATTAGAATATCTGGGTTGACGGTACTCGGTCTTTACAATTAGAATATCTGGGTTGACGGTACTCGGTCATTACAATTAGAATATCTGGGTTTATGGTATTTAGTCTTTACAATTAATATTTGGATTGACGATACTCGGTCTTTACAATTTGAATATCTGGGTTGATGGTATTCAGTCTTTACAATTAATATTTGGATTGACGGTATTCAGTCTTTACAATTAGAATATCTGAGTAGACGGTACTCGGTCTTTACAATTAGAATATCTGGGTTGACGGTACTCGGTCTTTACAATTAGAATATCTGGGTTGATGGTATTCAGTCTTTACAATTAATATTTGGATTGACGGTATTCAGTCTTTACAATTAGAATATCTGAGTAGACGGTCTTTACAATTAGAATATCTGGCTTTATGGTATTTAGTCTTTACAATTAATATTTGGATTGACGGTACTCGGTCTTTACAATTAGAATATCTGGATTGATGGTATTCAGTCTTTACAATTAATATTTGGATTGACGGTATTCAGTCTTTACAATTAGAATATCTGAGTAGACGGTACTCGGTCTTTACAATTAGAATATCTGGGTTGAGGATACTCAGTCTTCAAAATTAATATCTGGATTGACGATACTCGGTCTTTACAATTAGAATATCTGGATTCACGGTACTCGGTCTTTACAATTAAAATATCTGTGTGACGGTACTCGGTCTTTACAATTAGAATATCTGGATTGACGGCACTCAGTCTTTACAATTAGAATATCTGAGTAGATGGTGCTCGGTCTTTACAATTAGAATATCTCGGTTGACGGTACTCGGTCTTTACAATTAGAATATATGGGTTGATGGTATTCAGTCTTCAAAATAATATCCGGATTGACGGTATTCAGTCTTCACAATTAGAATATCTGGGTTGACGGTACTCGGTCTTCACAACTAGAATATCTGGGTTGAGGATACTCAGTCTTCAAAATTGATATCTGGATTGACGGTACTCAGTCTTTACAATTAGAATATCTGGGTTGACGGTACTCGGTCTTTACAATTAGAATATCTGGGTTGACGGTAATCAGTCTCTACAATTAATATCTGGATTGACGGCACTCAATCTTTACAATTCGAATATCTTCGCTGGCGGCAGTCTTTACAATTAAAATATCTGTGTGACGGTACCGGTGCCCAATCTTTACAATTAGAATATCTGGATTGACGGTACTCAGTCTTTATAATTAGAATATATGGGCGGGAAAATATTGCTGAACGATCCTATAGTTAGATGATTACATGATCATGAAAGAACGAGCTAGAGCGTTACATTCTCAGGCGTAACCACAATATAGAGGGTTTTTGTGGATACATCTCTATATAGGATGTGTATCCACATTTTTTTTGAAGCTTAAAACTATGATTTTTGTGAAATCTGGATACACATCCTATATAAGAGATGTATCCACATTGTATCCACATTTTTATAATTTCCATCCTTAATTAATACGTTAGAAAATGAATATAAGAAAAGTAAATTCTGACAAGAAAATCTTCAGACATCGCGATCGCCGACAAGTTCAGAAAATCCGCCATTTGATCCCTTTTCTAACAACTCTTGTCCATAAAACAGGATACAGTGATACTTACAGTGTTGTTTTAAATGTTTATAATCACGGTATCACAGAAATGCCGATTATTTTTTTTTAAATTCATATGGATGAGAAAGAAAATTATATAAATCTGGGAAACGAGCCGATCTTGCTTACAGTTTCATCGAATTCGTATGTCGTGTACAAAGGGTGCTGATTGGTTCAATAACAGGTGGGCGAAGCCAATATGTTCTGTTCACCCAATCAAATATACAATATTTGTATTCACAGAAATTCAGGTTTGGGGTGAAAGTTTGTCATGATCGAGATATCGTATCTCTTTCCCATTCATACCAATAAAAGGATCACGCCAGGTTTTGATTCTTTATAGGCCTAACCATAATCAGATATGTTTTTAGAGTTCTGTGCAAAACGTAGTTCATATTTCGTTTTGTCGATGAAGTTCGTCGAAGAAGACACGTGAAGTAATAAAGAAATCTGACATGTCTAAAAAAACTTTCGCCAAAATTTCTATCAGAGTTTTGCCGCAATTTTACTCAGTTCTTATGCCTATAATAGATCAAAAAAGGTGTAAGTAAAAATGTGGATACATCACCTATATAGCATATGTATCCACAATTTGGAAATTCATTGTTTTCGGTGATTTTAAAATGTGGATACACAAAACATAATTTGCATCCACAAAACCCCGCTATATTGTGGTTACGCCCATTCTCATGGCATCAGATTGTATATCTCCTAATATCAATGTTAATCCGACAGTTTAGGTGGTTACAAACTCTAACAATGGGAGAATAGAATGTTAGGAATATCAACACAACATAAATTGCCCTATCATGTATTATCCCATTGACCAACATGGGAGATATATGTTACGGTTCATATCACTGGACATGTAACTCAATTTATCAATGACCATCATTTTTAAATGGTAATTATTAACGGCACTTCAGTAGAGTCCATAAAGAACCAATAAACTCCATCAATAAGGGCATATTTAAAACCTGTTAAATCATTTCGTTTAATAGCCATTACAAAATAATGGACATTGAATATTTAATGACATGCATATAATTTATTGGTCATTCTGTGAGGTGCACATTCAGTATTGTTACTGCACATACGTCACTGCATGGCTGTACATGTCAACGTATAAAACGTTTTGCGCCACAAATACGTCCCTGTTGAAAACAGTGTTGACACAATGGTACTCACAAAAAAAATCATCAGGATGTTCGAGCAAACGTTGTACAGAAACATGGTATCCTACTATAGAGAACTCTTCGAAAAGGGATATTCATCACCTTTCTTTCAAATAATATGGTTCCACGTTTCTGGTGTACGTACAATTTCCGCTCCGTTCACTTCCTCTTTGCGCATTAAAATATCAGGCCTAAACTCGATGCAAAATAATTCGACTGGTGTAACCGTTTTGCGTTACCATGAAAACACAGCCTTTACCACACGACAGGATGTCGAACAGCTTCTTGTCATATTTCTGTTTGGACCAGAAGAATGTTACGGAATCCGCGTCATCCGATGGCCGTCAGGTGTTCCGTTTTCTGTAAGCTGTGGAAATGCGCAGACACAACGTTGCCAGGCGCCACGTCTTTAACAATCACACAACGTCACAATAAATGACTATAAGCATAGCTCGGTAAGGAGAACAAGACTGGATTATCCCGCTTGGGGTCAAGATGCCGTTCTATCCGTAAGTTTGCAGACGAGGCTTAGTAATTAATAACGTGAACTGGGTACAGTTCCGCAAATGTTATCGTTGCTGTTTTATCTGTCGCAAATGTTGCTTGATGTCGCTACGCAATGTGGATCAAACTGTCGACCAGATCTATGGGCGAAACTGTAATTTGGCGGGAGTTTTGTGGATAAAAACACACCATGTGTATCCACATGTTGAAAATCACCAAAAACTATAGGTTTTCCAAAAATGTGGATACATACACTATAATGGCGCTGTATCCACGTAATTCGTACGATTATGAAAGGTTCTCGCGACTTCGGATTCCTCGAGACGAAGCTGAAAAAAACCAACTTCAACGAGTTTTCGGTGTCGATCTGTTGACAATAAAATAGCAGGAGGTAGACTGAACTACTAGAAACTTATCATTCAAATACGGTAATGGATGGGAAAGATGCTATTATTTCTCGGAGCGTGTGGTCGCTTTTGTCAGCCATATTGGAGACTTGTAGAGTCCAATTACCTGATTGGTTGAATAATAGGTGGGCAGATTTTAGCAAATCAACCTTTCCCTTACTCCTCACCTGCAGTTCATGTAAAATTTTGAATTTCGATTGTTTTGAAGTTTCTTGGGACATATAGTATCACTTTCCCATCAATATGAGGAGAAAAACAACTATGTATTCTTAAAATCTCTAAATTACAATCAACCGAGTTCAGTTGAATTCATGCCACACATGCAAGTATTTTCGATTTCGATTTAGCCCTGGAAATTCGGGTGAGAATTTGAACAAAAAATGTTGTGACAGTCAAAATATTCAACCTAAACATTTCTCAAATTCATAAAGTTTTAAAAGTTAAAATCGAGTATTTAGTTCTATAGAGGTGTTTACATTGCTAATATAGATGTGGATACATCACTTATATAGAAGATCGACATTTTTGAAAAAACGTAGAAAATGGCTGGATAAAATGAAGATGATGATATGGTAAAGTATCAGCAGCATCTGTATTATATACAAGCGTGTATCCAACAGTTAGTAGGCAGTCATTGTTCACGGAGAATGTCCACATTCATACTAATGGACCAATAAAAAATAGAAATAAGCACAAGCTCACATGCTAATTTTTGGTAAGGGATAAGCGACTAGTAATAAACACAAGCTAATCTTTGGTAAGAGGGAAACGGTCATTAATAAACACAAGCTAATTTCTGGTAAAAGAGAAGTTGCCAGTCAACCTCCCCACAGCGCATGCTCCGTTTCACAGGCTCGCTCCAGTGAGTTGGTTGGCTGCCAGTAATAAAAAAACAAGCTAATTTCTGGTAAGAGGGAAGCGGCCAATATTCAACACAAGTTAATCTCTGGTAAGAGAGAACGACCAGTAATAAATACAAGCTAATTTCTGGTAAGAGGCAAGCGACCACATAAGCTAAGTTTTGGTAAGAGAGAAGCGACCAGTAATAAACACTATAGCTAATTTCCGGTAAGAGAGGGGTGGTCAATAATTTTCAATAAAGTCAGTTAATTTTCAAAGTTAAGTCGTATCATCATCCTTGTACACTTTTTGGGCTGTTCTACTTAGTTGTCCTATACGACCACAACGCCGCCCTTTAAGATCAGTGAACCCAAATTAACCAGTGGCATCGACATCCACATTTGAACGTGATGCAACCTAACTTGGTTACCGTACCGCATTCATTGAGGTGAACAGTGAAAATTAGAGAAATGGACATTTTACAACATCTAAAGTGACAATCGGAGCTGCGTAAACATATAATCAAAGTCCAGAGGAGCCACAGAACAATTAAACTAAAGCTTAAATGAAGTTTGTCACATTCCTAGTCCCACGGCAAGGGAAGTTTGAGCTGCATCCTGATACGACTTTTTCCTTCTGTGTCTATTTGAAGAAATTCGCCCAGCGTTTAACAGTTTGAAAGGCATACGCAGTTCTGATGACTTTATAATGGCCAATACTGTATGGAATAACATTACAAGCCCGACGTCATTGTGCCTCAAATATAACATGGGAGTGAATGGCGATGTTTTTGAACATAGGTAGCCAAGTTTTCATGTCATGTTTTCGAACGAAGACATGCAATCTTGGTTAGAATATGGGTAGATTCCCCCTTATCCTGGTTCGATGTCCAAGTGACCAGTTGTTAACGTTGTTTGGTGTTGTGACAAATTGTAGGTCACCGGTACCACTATAATCTGTATTCTTTTGTTTTGTACACAGGTTCTTGTTCATCGGAGACACATCAATCCGCGGAATGAGTCTGGACTTTCCGTCCCGGTATGAGTCCGTCCAGTACCCCTTCGGCTTTTATCTGCTGAACTTCGGTTCGAGGGTCCTCGCGGCAGACGACAGTCGCACAAAGAAGAAGGTAGAGCTACACGTCATCCCGATCGACCGGGATAATCCAAGCAATATCAGGAACATTTTGTGCGAGGTTGAGGCCAATAGAAAACTGAAACACGACAATCTGTTGCCTTGGTTGCACCTTTTTAGTTTCCAAAAAGGCCAAGCTGACTTCCCCACGATCTGTCTCTCTTTCCCAATGGCATCAACAACGTTGTTAGATATCATCGGGTTTAGCCAGACAGCCTCATCCGTGTTGACTCACGACAATTTGTCCTGGATGGTTTACCAGTTGACCAGACTGTTACATTATTTTCACTGTTGCGGACAAATGATCATACACCTTCCCCTCAAGAATATCCATGTTTCCATACAGGATGGTACGTACAATATCAAACTTCAGGACTTTGGCTGGAAGTATCATTGCATTGGGGGGCATATGGCGACAACCGACTTGAAACAAAGTCTGAGATTCAGCTATAAATGGAATGGGTTCAGTCTGGCTGCACCTGAGGTACTTACTCTCATGCCCAATGTCGACTACAAAGCGGACATGTGGAACCTTGGATGTATTATGGCCATGATGTTGGTGAAAGCGTCGCTGACAGATGAGTTCCCCAGACCAATCATCTGCTGCCCCGGAGAAGAGAGCATGAGAATTGTTGGGGAGTTCCTTGGACAGCCCTCACAAGAGTTTCTCTCAAATTTGAACAGCGAGAATCTAAGCTATTTCGCAAATGCCAGAGGCACCAGAAAGCCATTAGACTCTCTTCTCTGCCCGGAAGTTGATTCTATACCCGACAGTTCGCTTCATTCCACGCTAAATACATCTACTGCTAAGGCTTTGTTGGACCACCTGATGGTCTACCCATCAGAAAGACACTCCCCAGAAGAAGCTATTAAGCACGCCTACTTTGCACCTTATTTCAACGAGGACGACTTGGCCTCTAATCTCAGAAATAAAGTCAATATTCCGACAATCAGCGAGACTTTTGACGAGCTGAGCGGGTATGAATCAGCTGTTAGACTACACAGAACTGTGGCGTCACACGAGCTACAGCGCCCCCTAGAATTATACTCTCTTGAAGACATGTGTCTGAGAGTTATTGAGAAATCGTACTCTCTAGAATACTTCAAAGAGATGATTTATCCCAAAACTCTCATTAATCGTGTCCTCGAACAGTCCCAGCTCTTAGTTAGTTGACGACGTTAGTGATTAGGTAAACCCATGCACTAGGAATAACATTATATTTAGCCTAACTAAAAGTGCAATTTTCATTTTGATCCAGTTATTATTGAATATTTTGTGTCAAAGATAACAGGGTATGTATACACTGCATGGTATCAAAGAACCGTTTATATGTTTTCTTTTCGAAGCAATGAATCTCTCGAAAAATACTTAAACTGCCTGATATTAGAGGATCACATGTTTGTGAAGGAACAGTTTACAGCCACGCTTAGACTTACTCCGAGTCCCTTTGTCATTTAGATTTGGTACAAGTCCCAGCATTTTGGTTTTGCTTTGTTTTCAATATACAGGTGTATTGGTATAAGAAAACAATTTTCACCAGATATAATCATATACTTTCATGAGTATATGTTCATAATTAAGCGTGTGATCACGCATTTGAACCGTCTTGATATTGTATTTATGCCTAACATGTTAAATTTTCAAATAGTATATCGTATAGCTTATCTTACATTATTCTACAGATGTACTTCATGGTTGTTATACTTATACTTTTTCCAAATACCAGTATATATTTCGCGATTATTTATTATATCCGAGAGTTAACTGTGCTTTGAATATGTACTGATAACATATATTCTATATCTGATATTACATAAACTTTGCTCCCACGAATTGTACTTCTTCTTTATTGATACCCGTACTGATTATCTCACACAACCAACATTATTCAAACGCCTCTCATGAAGAAGAACGAGAATCTACTGATGTTTTTACTGAAGTAAATATTGGCAGTACCACAATCGAGTAACACAAAACGTACAAAATCAATAAATGAATATTTCGATACGTTTCAGTGGCTTAAACGTCAATGTTCGACCTCAACATAAAAGCAAATGCACTTTTCAATGGCTTAGAAACTCAATGATTCACCACAACATTATATCAAGTGTACAAAATCATATAATGGATATATCGATACTTTTCAAGGACTCAGACCTCAGTGTTTCACCAGAACATAAGATTAGATCTACACAAGCAATACAAGAATATGGTGATACTTTTCAATGGCTCAGACCTCAATGTTCCACCAGAACATAAGATCAGATCTACACAAGCAATACATGAATATGTCGATACTTTTCAATGGTATAGACGTCAATGTTCCACTAGAACATAAGATTAGATCTACACAAGCAATACAAGAATATAGGGATACTTTACAATGGCTCATACCTCAACGTTACACCACAACATAGGATCAGATGTACACAAGCAATACGTGAATAATTCGATACTTTTCAATGGTATAGACGTCAATGTTCCACTAGAACATAAGATTAGATCTACACAAGCAATACAAGAATATAGGGATACTCTACAATGGCTCATACCTCAACGTTACACCACAACATAGGATCAGATGTACACAAGCAATACGTGAATAATTCGATACTTTCCAATGGTTTAGACCTCACTACTCCACCAGAACATAAGATCAGACTTACACAAGCAATACATGAATATGTCGATACTTTTCAATGGTTTAGCCCGCAATGTTCCACCACAACATAAAATCAGATCTGCACAAGCAATACAGGAATATGTCGATACGATACATTTCAATGACTCAGACCTCAGTAGTATATCGGGAGCTAGTGAACTCGTAACATGATACTCTTGATCTAATTACCACAGGGGGGCTGTTAGAGGTATCAAATTACGCTCGTAATGTGATATGGGGTACTATGAATATTAATAGGATTGACGTCACACAGACCAGTCTGGACCTGCACGTATCGAGTAGCTAACCAAATAAGGTCACACATCTGCTCGTTTGCGGGTTTTGACATGTTTGATTCTGTACTAAAACCAATACATGAATATTAAAACGGACTGACGTCACGCAGACGTGTCCAGGCATGAAAATGTTACATCAAATATGGAAATAAACAAGCTGGGTTTTCCCTGTCTTTATATATATATGTAATTTCGGGTTACGCCCCTGGAAAGAGTATACATCATGGATGTCGTGTACAAGGTAGCTTTGAGTGTATATAGAAAGCATATGTCCGGGCGTATAGAGAATATAGAAAGAGTATTTGAATTATTGAAGCAAAAGAGAGCATTAACTAAGTCCCGGTTAAACTACGTTAATGATATCTTTACCGCGGAAGACAGGGGTGATGCTTTGTTGGATGGAAGAAATATCGAAAAGAGGTCCACGGGCCATCAGGACATTCGTTGCTGTATTGGAAGAGACGGAAAATAAGCACATCGTCCAGTTGATCACCCAACCCGGCCCCTTTGATGAAGGACAGCGCATACACTTGTTGAATAGATTATCCATGATATATGCTGTGCATCTCATCCCTATTATGGAGCAAATGGAAGAGAAGTACAACACCGGATTAGATATTGGGTACCGAGTTTCTCTCTTCTTTGGCAAGGCCGTAGAATGCCTCGATGAGGAGAAAGCTGTAGATGAGTGGTTGAGAGACATAGGGAAAGACGGAGAAGTGGTGGACTTACCGTGGTTATCGGAATTCCAAAATCCTGAATGGCGAGAAAATCACCTGAAGACGGAGGAGTGGAAATCTAACCTTCGTGTACTCGTAAAACGAATGTGGAAGCTCAAGCGATGTTTCGCAGTGCCGTATATTAACTTAGAGAAGGACTGTACTTCTTTGTAACGCGTACTCTCAAGACATGTACGGCTTATGAGGACGAAGACATGACTGACATGTTCGAACTTGAAACTGTTTTTTTCTCGGCATCGGTACATATGTTTATTTCTAACTGTGACGTCGTAGATATATTCGAACTTGAAACCGGGTTTTCCCCTTCATTGGCACATATGTTTATTTCCAGCTCTGACAACCTCTATGTTGATACATCTCGCATGCGCAGTATACAGCGTAGGAATTGTATATAAGCATGAGGTGTCTTAACGTATCATACTCTCCTACTACTCGAAAGCACCACTAATAGCAAGATGGAAGAGGTCCACCAACAAGCAATTCGGAAAAACCTTGTCATTCTCATCAAACAGATAACAAGTGTGTCCACTATATGTTACTTGTTGAACAAGCCTATGTTTATGTATACTATGATTGTCTTTTTGAATTTGGTGCTAATACTGTTATATGGAAAATGGAATAGGTCTTTGGATTATGGACGCGGATATTCTCTAATGGACGACGGCTGGATTATGAATGACGGACTAGACGCTTGTAATTGCTTAGACAAAATATGATATTAACGAACGAAATGTACGAAAACATTATGGTTGTGAAGACAACGAGCGGACGAGTCCGGCATCTGTTGAACTTGATACCTAAACGTGGTCTGAAGGCCTTTTATGCGTTTGTAGAAGCTTTACAGAAGACTGGCAACGTTGCATTAGCCGAACTGCTACGGCCTGAACTTAAGAATACTTCGATTGTTGATGTCGTCTATAGGTCGGTGACTGGATTCCATTTGGGATACAACGTCTTTGTCAATGTGGGAAACTCTAAAGGGCACGCCTGCGTGAATATTATCGAGAGTAAAGATGTGGTCGACTCCGACCCTTTTCCGATATAAAGACCGTACGTTTAACTCGAAAGGGGTGGGTGAAATTGACGGACTATGTCGTTGCCATCGACGAGCTGATCGCGAAACGCATAGTCAATTTCGACCCTTTACTGTTGTCAGAAGACGTGTACCTGAGTTACAGCTTCTACCAAGGACAGGTAAAAAATCATGTTCGCCGCTGGAAGACGAACGAGTATAATCGCAAGAAAATTTATCCTTCAAAAGCCGGACAGACTTTGGACTTGTCTATGTGATCCAATTTGAAGAACTGTGTAGAGGACGTCGACAAAGCCTTGAACGTTATCCATTACGGAAGTGAATATATGATAGACGCTGAGACGGGGTCACGTTTATTCAACGATAATGGAGAGTGAGTACCAGTGAAATGACTGTATATATATATTTATACATCCAAAGAACATGAAACCATAAAGTTGGAAAATTTCTGACATTGCTTCAAAAAAGGACCATTTGCATTTGCACTCCGTGCAGTGTATATAAATAAATAATGTCAATGTATATCATAGCGTTGTCTTTTATGTGCTCGTTATTAACTCCCCAGCTCGAGCTCCTCCCTCCCTCCCTCCCGAGCTCCTCCCTCCCTCCCTCCCGAGCTCCTACGCCATCCCCGAGCTCCGAGCTCTCCCCACCGCTGCATTCCAGAGCTCTCCCCACTGCCCCATCCCACACCCCCGAGCTTCCTCTCGAGATTCTACACCATTCACGAGCTCCGAGCTCTCCCCATCTGCCCATCCCTATACGATGACGGTGAGCGGTCCGTCCTCATGCGGAAAAACGTCCTGGGTGATGAAATTCTTAGAGGAAGGCGTGGCAACCCCAGCTCCGACGCGGGTTGTATGGTGTTATAGCCAATGGCAGAGTGCGAACGAGAATACGGGATTAAGCAACGTGAGCTTCGTTCCAGGAATTCCTCATGACATAGACGAACCGTATTACTTTGATTCCGCCCAGGTCAATATAATCGTACTCGATGACCTGATGGGCGTGGCGAAGGAAAATTCGAAAATAGCGGACCTATTCACCAAAGGGTCCCATCATAGAAATCTCTCTGTCATCTATATGACCCAGAATCTGTTCCCTCAAGGTAAGGCGTCCAGGGATATCGCGCTAAACTGTCATTACTTCGTTCTTTTCAACAACCCCATCGACAGATATCAAATCCGCGTCTTCGGGAGACGAATTTATCCCCAAAACCTGGCCTATTTCATGCAAACTTTTCATAGAGCCGTGACTCGCCCCTACGGGTATCTCTTCGTAGATTTAAAACCGCACACCCCCAACGCATGCAGACTGATGACAAACCTATTGCCCGGGGAGCGCGATTCAGAACTATTGACCGATGTACAGCGACAGAGCCCACAACCGCCCAATACCGGACCCGCGTACCACTTGCCATCACATCAATCGACTCAACAAGTCTATCGGGTGCCCGAGACAATAGAGACTCAATATCCATCTGGAACTTTCGATAACTGTCACGTAACAGACGTATACTCTGGGTCACCCATTCCCGTAAAAACCCCAATGGGACAACAAACCCCACACTCACTATCAACGCCTACCCCTAGTCCGCAGGAGACGCACCGACTTCTATATCCAACCAGTAACTATCGAGATACAGCCAACATTCGGGCAAGGACAGCCTCTGGATTTCCAGAAGAATATGTCGATAAAGGGATATGGCGACAGCTCTTCAAAAGCAGTATGTACGGAGAAGTAGAGAAGAAACTTCAAGCGAAAGAAAAAGAATTTCAGCGCAAAGGATATTCCAGGAAGAAGTCCGAAATATTAGCGCATAAAGCATTGGCCCCTCTACTGCGACGATATTTACGAAGACAATACTTAAAACTAGTCGCGGGTATGAAATATCTGGTCAATGATCCGATTCATATGAATATCGAACGAACAGCCTGTGGATTGAAAGCTCCCAACATAAGTTGGGAGGACGCGTACGGTATAGCTATCGCTCAAAAGAAACACGTGTTCGAACGAATAATTGAGAATAACCACGCGTTGGACTCACGATAGCTGTCATTCGACAGAACGATACCCACCTGAACGGACTGACAGGCCACTTTTCATGCGCTATGTCTTCGAGAGACTTGGATGTACTAGATGACGTTTCCAGCGATGCACCCAGCGACAATGTAGACGAGGACGTCTCCAGCGACCCACCCAGCGATGATACTGACGATGACGTCGATGGTGACGACAATGAGGAAGACGTATCCGAGGATGACAACAGCTTTTGGGACATCGCGGTGAACAAAGCCATCGACATGCACAGAGACAAGATAGAACAAAAATGAGAAGAACTAGGGGATTTCCAGGCAGCCTATCAATTCATGCGCCCAGAGATCGCGCAAACTTTGACGGACCTTTATTTGAAACAAGTCAAAGTCATGAACGAACTGCGCCGCATGCTCACGGAAACTTCCCAGGCCTCCGAAGTTGTGAACTCTAATTCTGTTTGCAGGTATTGTGTGGTATTTTTTACTTTCTTGTGAACATTGTCCTGGCGCAGTTCGTTCATGACTTTGACTTGTTTCGGGCACCCGATAGACCTGTAGAGTCGATTGATGTGATGGCAAGTGGTACGCGGGTCCGGTATTGGGCGGTTGTGGGCTCTGTCGCTGTACATCGGTCAATAGTTCTGAATCGCGCTCTCCGGGCAATAGGTTTGTCATCAGTCTGCATGCGTCGGGGGTGTGCGGTTTTAAATCTACGAAGAGATACCCGTAGGGGCGAGTCACGGCTCTATGAAAAGTTTGCATGAAATAGGCCAGGTTTTGGGGTTAAATTCGTCTCCCGAAGACGCGGATTTGATATCTGTCGATGGGGTTGTTGAAAAGAACGAAATAATGACAGTTTGGCGCGATATTCCTGGACGCCTTACCTTGAGGGAACAGATTCTGGGTCATATAGATGACAGAGAGATTTCTATGATGGGACCCTTTGGTGAATAGGTCCGCTATTTTCGAATTTTCCTTCGCCACGCCCATCAGGACATCGAGTACGATTATATTGACCGCATCATTGGGGTTGCCAAACCTTCCTCTAAGAATTTCATCACCCAGGACGTTTTTCCGCATGAGGACGGGCCGCTCACCGTCATCGTATAGGGATGGCTCAATACTCTCGTCTGACATCTCGATCCTTCTTGACGTTCAACTTGTACGTTATCAGGACTTCTTTGCGCGGGTTGACATTCGTCTGCGGTGTTTTTATGCAGAGAAAGTAAATATCTACGAAGATTGAATGGGCTGGACAATAACTTTGAACACAAGTGACATGCGTAAGCCATGGCTCTCCTCTTGTGCGACACTCGTCGTATAATGAAGGCTCACATATGTATGTAGTGTTTATATGCAAGAGCTCGGAGATGGGTGATGGGAAAATGGGAGAGCTCAGAGCTCTGGGATGGGCAGATGGGGAGAGCTCGGAGCTCGTGAATCGTGTAGGAGCTCGGGAGGAAGCTCGGAGGTGTGGGATGGGGCAGTGGGGAGAGCTCTGGAATGCAGCGGTGGGGAGAGCTCGGAGCTCGGGGATGGCGTAGGAGCTCGGAGCTCGGGAGGGAGGGAGCTCGGAGCTCGGGAGGGAGGGAGGGAGGAGCTCGGGAGGGAGGGAGGGAGGAGCTCGAGCTGGGGAGTTAATAACGAGCACATAAAAGACAACGCTATGATATACATTGACATTATTTATATATACACTACACGGAGTACGAATGCAAATGGTCCTTTTTTGAAGCAATGTCAGAAATTTTCCAACTTTATGGTTTCATGTTCTTTGGATGTATCGTCCTCTTACGATTCAATGAACACAAATTACAAGCGTCTAGTCCGTCATTCATAATCCAGCCGTCGTCCATTAGAGAATATCCGCGTCCATAATCCAAAGACCTATTCCATTTTCCACATAACAGTATTAGCACCAAATTCAAAAAGACAATCATAGTATACATAAACATAGGCTTGTTTCCTGCAAGAGAGAAGCGGTCAACAGTTTTCAATGATGCCGGCAAGACATCATGATGTTCCAAAAATATCAAATCCGTATCGCTGATCAGTATTCTTAATCCATAATATTCGTTATAGAGTCGTCATCTAAAAAAGATGTATCTCAGTCACGCTTTGATTGTGACTGTTCATATGAGTACCATGAGGATCTTGAAGTACATGGGTTCATACGGCCCCTAGCCCCGGGTTAAGCGGAATTAGACACAAGTTACGAAACGTAGCGCCATAGATCTTGCACGCTACGTTCGTATTTTGCTATCAGCATGCGATATATATCGCCAAATTTGAGAAACTTTGAGTGGAGGCGCTTGGTGGAATAGCCCTGTTTTTTAAGTTTCTGCACCAGTGTTTTGTGACGTTGATTAAAATCGTCACATTTAACACAGGATCTAGCAAATGCTACTAAGCGAGATATGTATACGCCATATGCAGGTCCCACTGGAATATTACTATCCAGAAAGGGATAGTTTACGATGTCGTAATTGTAATCATCTCTTTTGTCATAAAGTCGACGAGAGAGAATGCCCGCTTCATTTTTATAGAGATAGAGATCTAAATAAGATGTGCCTGTAGGGCTATCTGTAGTTTCCTTCAAATCCAGTGAAGGTGGATATATATCCTTCACTGCGTCATTTATATAGCGATTATCCACAGCGAGAAGATCGTCTATATAGCGTTTGGTGAATGAGAAGGAACGGGCTTTGAATGGATCGGTTTTTGAAAGCGCCTGCATATGGTCATATTCATAAGAGAACAGATACAGGTCAGCCAACAGGGGTGCACAATTAGTACCCATTGGAATACCTATATGCTGCTGATATATTCTGTTGCCAAATTTCACATAGATATTTTAATGAGAAATTCAAGCAACTCTATAAACAAAGAAACATCCCATGAATGATATCTCTTGTATGTAGTCGAGCTAAAGAATGCTTTATGGCTTCCGACATTAATATATCTACGATCAGTTTTCTTGAACACAGATACTATTAATGAACTTAGAAGGTCAATAAGGTCCTGATGAGGGATTGTAGTATAGAGAGTCGAGAAATCCCATGTGGATACATGTCTGTACGGTATGTGACCTTTAGCATCAAGTTCTTCCGTAAGACATTTATATACAGTCATTTCACTGATACTCACGCTCCATTATCGTTGAATAAATGTGACCCCGTCTCAGCGTCTATCATATATTCACTTCCGTAATGGATAACGTTCAAGGCTTTTTCGACGTCCTCTACACAGTTCTTCAAATTGGACCACATAGACAAGTCCAAAGTCTGTCCGGCTTTTGAGGGATAAATTTTCTTGCGATTATACTCGTTCGTCTTCCAGCGGCGAACATGATTTTTTACCTGTCCTTGGTAGAAGCTGTAACTCAGGTACACGTCTTCTGACAACAGTACAGGGTCGAAATTGACTATGCGTTTCGCGATCAGCTCGTCGATGGCAACGATATAGTCCGTCAATTTCACCCACCCCTCTCGAGTTAAACGTACGGTCTTTACATCGGAAAAAGGGTCGGAGTCGACCACATCTTTACTCTCGATAATATTCACGCAGGCGTGCCCTTTAGAGTTTCCCACATTGACAAAGACGTTGTATCCCAAATGGAATCCAGTCACCGACCTATAGACGACATCAACAATCGAAGTATTCTTAAGTTCAGGCCGTAGCAGTTCGGCTAATGTAACGTTGCCAGTCTTCTGTAAAGCTTCTACAAACGCATAAAAGGCCTTCAGACCACGTTTAGGTATCAAGTTCAACAGATGCCGGACTCGTCCGCTCGTTGTCTTCACAACCATAATGTTTTCGTACATTTCCTTCGTTAATATCATATTTTGTCTAAGCAAGTAACATATAGTGGACACACTTGTTATCTGTTTGATGAGAATGACAAGGTTTTACCGAATTGCTTGTTGGTGGACCTCTTCCATTTTGCTATTAGTGGCGCTTTCGTGTAGTAGAAGAGTATGATACGCTAAGACACCTCAAGCTTATATACAATTCCTACGCTGTACACTGCGCATGCGAGATGTATCAACATAGAGGTTGTCAGAGCTAGAAATAAACATATGTGCCAATGACGGGGAAAACCCGGTTTCAAGTTCGAACATGTCTACGACGTCACAGTTAGAAATAAACATATGTACCGATGCCGAGAAAAAAACAGTTTCAAGTTCGAACATGTCAGTCATGTGTTCGTCCTCATAAGCCGTACATGTCTTGAGAGTACGCGTTACAGAGAAGTACAGTCCTTCTCTAAGTTAATATACGGTACTGCGAAACATCGCTTGAGCTTCCACATTCGTTTTACGAGTACACGAAGGTTAGATTTCCACTCCTCCGTCTTCAGGTGATTTTCTCGCCATTCAGGATTTTGGAATTCCGATAACCACGGTAAGTCCACCACTTCTCCGTCTTTCCCTATGTCTCTCAACCACTCATCTACAGCTTTCTCTTCATCGAGGCATTCTACGGCCTTGCCAAAGAAGAGAGAAACTCGGTACCCGATATCTAATCCGGTGTTGTACTTCTCTTCCATTTGCTCCATAATAGGGATGAGATGCACAGCATATATCATGGATAATCTATTCAACAAGTGTATGCGCTGTCCTTCATCAAAGGGGCCGGGTTGGGTGATCAACTGGACGATGTGCTTATTTTCCGTCTCTTCCAATACAGCAACGAATGTCCTGATGGCCCGTGGACCTCTTTTCGATATTTCCTCCAACAAAGCATCACCCCTGTCTTCCGCGGTAAAGATATCATTAACGTAGTTTAACCGGGACTTAGTTAATGCTCTCTTTTGCTTCAATAATTCAAATACTCTTTCTATATTCTCTATACGCCCGGACATAGGCTTTCTATATACACTCAAAGCTACCTTGTACATGACATCCATGATGTATACTCTTTCTAGGGGCTTAACCCGAAATTACATATATATAAAGACGACAGGGAAAACCCAGCTTGTTTATTTCCATATTTGATGTAACATTTTCATGCCTGGACACGTCTGCGTGACGTCAGTCCGTTTTAACATTCATGTATTGGTCTTAGTACAGAATCAAACATGTCAAAACCCGCAAACGAGCAGATGTGTGACCTTATTTGGTTAGCTACTCGATACGTGCAGTTCCAGACTGGTCTGTGTGACGTCAATCCTATTAATATTCATAGTACCCCATATCACATTACGAGCGTAATTTGATACCTCTAACAGCCCCCGGTGGTAATTAGATCAAGAGTATCATGTTACGAGTTCACTTGCTCCCGATATACTACTGACCTCAATATTCTTACACAAGCAATACATGAATATGTCGATACTTTTCAGTGGTTTAGACCTCAATGTTCCACCACAACATAAGATTATATCTACACAAGCAATACATGAATATGTCGATACGATACATTTCAATGGCTCAGACCTCAATGTTCACCTCAATGGAGACACTTTTCAATGGTTTAGACCTCAATGTTCCATCACAATACAACATCCGATCTACACAAGCAATACGTGAATATGTCGATATGTTTAAATGGTTTAAACCTCAATGTTCCATTACAACATAACATCAGATATACACAAGCTCAGACATCAATGTTCCATCATGTCATAAGATTAGATCTACACAAGCAATACATGAATATGTTTATACTTTTCAATGGCACAGACATCTAAGTTCCCACCACAACATCAGATTAGATCCACACTAGCAATACATGAATATGACGATACTTTCAATGGCACAGACATCAATGTTCCACTAGAATATAAGATTAGATACACTCTAGCAATATATAAATATGTCAATACTTTTCAATGGCTCAGACATCAATGTTCCACCAGAAGATAAAATTAAATCTACACAGGCAATGAATATGTCGATAATTTTCAATGGTTTAAACCCCAATGTTCCAACGCAAAATGAGATCAGATTTACATGAGCATTACATGAACATGTCGATATTTTCAATGGTTTAGACCTCAATGTTCTATTGCAACATAACATCAGATATATACACAAGCAATACATGAATATGTGGATATGTTCCAATGGTTTAGACCTCAATGTTCCATCACAACATAACATCAGATATACACAAGCAATACATGAATATGTGAATATTATTAAATGGTTTAGACCTCAATGTTCTATTGGAACATAACATCAGATATACACAAGCAATACATATGTCAGTAGTAGGTATAGTGCTTATTGAGTATCCTTTCACCCGGATGTAACTATGACGTCACTTCCGGTTGGGTTGAATGAGGCGTGACCTTTGTACATGTCTAGACTTGTTGGTGTGTGTTGATGGACTGGGGTTTTTCCCCACAATGGCGGCTAATGGCGGCTAGTCCGCCATGTTGGAAAATGGCGGCCAATGGCGGCCAATGGCCGCCTAGTCCGCCATGTTGGAAAATGGCGTCTAATAAAATGGCGGCTAATGGCGGCTAATGGCTGCCAAAATGGCGGCTAATGGCGGCTAATGGCGGCAAGACGTGACTGCCTATGGGAAAATGGGGCAAGATGGCGGCTAATGGCGGCTAATGGTAGGGAAAAATGGTGGATAATGGTGGCTAATGGTGGCTAATGGCGGCGAAAATGGCGGCTAGACCGCCATTGTTGTAGAAAAACGTATAAAAGGGGGTGATTTTTAGTGGTTGGGTGTATTCATTGCACTACCTTACGGAGCTGTCTGACCTACCTGACCAGCCTGCCTGCCTGCCTGACCACTAGCCTGCCTGCTTGCCTGCCTGCTTGCCTGCTTGTTCTGACGAGAGGAGGAGAGAAGCATGAGACGTGGAGAAGATTTTCCATGGGACCCAGCAGCACCTCCGGTTGAAGTCTTGCCTGAAGACGAGCGTGTGAGTGACATTTATCAACGTCACTGGGCTACCATACGCCATTGTTTTCACCGTGATCGTCGTCTATTGGACTTGTATAACTTTCGACTGCAGGACCTCACGTATTTGTCTACCTATGCCGAGAACATTTTCACAGACCAGGTCACAGCGTTCAAGTTGAATATGACATTCGGGTACATTTTACGGCACAAGGAGACGGACCAGGTGCGGTATTATTATCCCAGCAATAATACCTATGTGTTTGACCAGCCGTTCACGGTGACGGATGCGATTTCCCTGGAGCCACTCATCGACCAACTCACTACCTTGGATCCATTGGAATGGGCCCGATTGCAACGCCCCAATACCAAATGGCTTGTGGAAATGGTGACCAACGTCACATTTTTCGTCACGAAAATGAGAGATCATCCTATCGGTGCTCCTGTACTACTAACCCCTTGGTTGCTTCATCGACACGGACTGTATGCCTTAACGGGAGGGATGAAGGGACCCTACAAAGACCGGAAATGTCTGTTTCGGTGTTTGGCCGTGCATCTGGACGAGTGTAATCCCAAGGGTTGTGACACAGTGGCCAATGGCTATTGGGAACAGTACTTAGAGCAGCAAGATTTAGATGAGCGGCACTTCCGTGGAGTCCCTTTCAAGAATTTGGATGACGTGGAAACACTGTTCAACATCAATATCTTTGTATATCGATTACGATGCGAGGAGGATACATTTGTGGCTGAATTGGTTCGTCGTTCAACAGAACGGTATGCTTCTACGATGAAAGTCAATGTCTTCGACTACAATGGCGTGAGTCATTTTTCGCTGATCTACAATATGAGCCAGTACGCCCAGTCTTAGAGTTGTGCCCAATGCCATCGGGTGTTTCAGCACTCTTGCACCTACATCGACACGAGAAAATCTGTATGAACGATGTGAAGCGAGTATATCCTGGTGGTGTGTATCATAATACGCCTACTATTTTCGAGGAACTGGCCGATGAGGGTCTGATCATACCGGAGGCGGACCGTTATTTTCCCTACCGGACGTGTTACGATTTTGAGGCCTTGTTGGAGCCCATGGACATGTTTTCAGCGAAAACGCAGTGGACGCAGCGCCATATTCCCCTGAGTGTCAGCATTTCCAGCAACGTACCTGGCTATGACGCTGTACCGGTCTGTTTCGTGTCCACCGGGAATTCGCATGAGTTGATCACCCGCATGATGGAGTATTTAGAGGAAGTCAGTGCGGCCAGTACGGAATTGTTGGTGTCCAAGTTCCAGGACGTATTGGACCAGCTGGACGATCGTATTCCTATACCGGGTGTATCGTTTAGTGACGATGAAGAGATCGAGTCCGAGTCGGAGCCGGAGTCGCAGCCGGAGCCCATGCAATCGCAGGATGTGCCTTTACCTAAACCGTATGCGGAAAAATTGAAAGCGCGCTTCCTACAATACCTAGGCCAGTTACCGGTGCTGGGTTTCAACTCGGGGCGATATGACTTGAACATGGTGAAGAAATTTCTCTACCCCTACTTGGCCCAGGCGAATACCATCAAGTCCGTCATCAATAAGATCAATAATCATATGGCGCTCACTACCACATCACTTCATTTCCTGGATGTACGGAACTACTTAGCTCCTAATTATAGCTATGATCAGTGGGTGAAGACGTATGACTGTGCACAAACCAAAGGGAGGTTCCCTTACACGTATATATCGACGCTCGACCGTTTGGAGGAAACACAGTTGCCACCCCGGGATGCCTTCTTTGACGATTTGAAGCAAGTGGAATGTCCGGAAGACACGTACCGGGAACTACAGCAGGTATGGAACGATCAGCATATGCAGACCTTGCGAGATTTCCTGATATGGTATAATAACTTAGATGTGGTTCCTTTCCTGGAAGCGGCCGAGAAAATGGTTCAACTCTTTCGTCGTGAGATACACGTCGACATCTTCAAGGAGTGCTTGAGGTTACCGGGTCTGGCGCTTCGCCATCTTTTTCAAGAGTGTCCTACGTACTTCTCGCTGATACAGCAAAAAGATGCGGACATGCATGATTGTCTAAAGCAGAACATTGTGGGCGGACCTAGTCTTATTTTTCACCGTTATCACGAGAAGGACGTCACTGCTCTCCCCAGTGGAAAACCCTGTGCTAAGATCATCGGTTTCGAAGCAAATGCCTTGTACCTGTGGTCTCTGGCCCAACCTATGCCCAGTGGACATTATACACGTTGGTTGGCAGAAGGTCAGCATTTCACACCGCAACGCACTCCCTACAAGCATCTGGCTGATCAGTGGTTGGATTGGGAAGCCTATCGACGGGGAATTTATATACGCCATCAGACCAACGCCACAGAGAAGCGCATAGGAGATCGTCGACTCCCCGTCGATGGGTTTGCCCTGGTGGATAGAACACCCACTGTATTCCAATTTTACGGTTGCTATTGGCACGGCCACGGATGCCATTTCAGCGCTGGACGCTTCAACCAACGACGTGGAAAAACACAGGAAGAATTACGGGAAGAAGTGGAGGAGAACGGTGATTATGTGAAAGAGAGAGGATACCATCTGATCGAAATGTGGGAGTGTGAATTTCACACCATGTGCCAGGCCCTGCCCCATTTACGGCGTTTCCTAAAAGAGCGCGAGTACCCGCTGAGTCGTCGGCGACTCCTGAGTCTGCCACAGATGTTCGACGCCATTCGTTCTGGGGACCTCTACGGCTTTGTCGAATGTGATTTGCATGTTCCCGACACTCTCAAGCCTTTCTTCGCCCAGTGCCCTCCCATCTTTAAGAACACGCTGGTGGGTCGGGATGATATTGGGGACACCATGGGGGCCTATGCGGAGCAACACGAGTGTTTGCCTCGACCTCGACGCATGTTGACTGGCAGTATGTGGGCGCGATCCCAACATCGACAAAGCCTTGTACCTGACCGTGCTGCAAAGCCAGGCCAGTGCGAGTGGGACTAACCGAGGATTTCGGGTGGTGGACCACCAGATGCAGACGTACATTCAGCAACGAGACGCCTTTACTTTCTTTTACCCGAAACGGAAAGTCCTTGCCGATGGCATCAGTACCACTTACTTGGACTTGTGAAAAAATGTCGAACACACTATGGACTGTTGATACACGAGTTAAAACACTGTAGAAGTCATGATGGTCGAGTGGTCTTGTGAGAAATGTCGAACACACTATGGACTGTTGATACACGAGTTAAAAACTGTAAAAGTCAGGATGGCCGAGTGGTCTAAGGCGCCGGTTAACTGTGCTGGTCGGCGAAATGCCGAACGTAGGTTCGAATCCTACTCCTGACAGAATTTTTTGTACCACTTGTATATACATACCACTTGTATTCTATTGTACATACCACCTGTATTCTATTGTACATAGTGTAACTTCCTTCTTGTTGACTTAAATAAAAAAAATAAGTCAAAACCATGATTTTTGTGTTTTTCATGAATCTTTTTTTTATTGAACATCAATGAACGTCAGAACAACAACGTCATAACAACAACGTGATAATAATAAAAAACAATAGTACTGCGCAGTGTGTTGAATTTAAGTTAACCAGAGAAATGGAGCATGCACATTAAAACGAGAGGCCGTCCAGTCATAGACGAGGACATCACGGTCTTCGGCTTGACAATAATCATCAAACATGTGTACGATCGTTTGCATAGAATGTCCTCTACTCCGGTGAGTGAGACGAAAATAAGTTTAGCTGCAAAGGGGTGAACCGGCGCGATCCCAACATCGACAAAGCCTTGTACCTGAACGTGCTGCAAAGCCAGGCCAGTGCGAGTGGGACTAACCGAGGATTTCGGGTGGTGGACCACCAGATGCGGACGTACATTCAGCAACGAGACGCCTTTACTTTCTTTTACCCGAAACGGAAAGTCCTTGCCGATGGCATCAGTACCACTTACTTGGACTTGTGAAAAAATGTCGAACACACTATGGACTGTTGATACACGAGTTAAAAAACTGTAGAAGTCAGGATGGTCGAGTGGTCTTGTGAAAAATGTCGAACACACTATATGGACTGTTGATACACGAGTTAAAAACTGTAAAAGTCAGGATGGCCGAGTGGTCTAAGGCGCCGGTTAACTGTGCTGGTCGGCGAAATGCCGAACGTAGGTTCGAATCCTACTCCTGACAGAATTTTTGTACCACTTGTATATACATACCACTTGTATTCTATTGTACATACCACCTGTATTCTATTGTACATAGTGTAACTTCCTTCTTGTTGACTTAAATAAAAAAAATAAGTCAAAACCATGATTTTTGTGTTTTTCATGAATCTTTTTTTTATTGAACATCAACGAACGTCAGAACAACAACGTCATAACAGCAACGTGATAATAATAAAAAACAATAGTACTGCGCAGTGCGTTGAATTTAAGTTAACCAGAGAAATGGAGCATGCACATTAAAACGAGAGGCCGTCCAGTCATAGACGAGGACATCACGGTCTTCGGCTTGACAATAATCATCAAACATGTGTACGATCGTTTGCATAGAATGTCCTCTACTCCGGTGAGTGAGATAAAACACACAGTACTGTCCGCACACACTACTCAAGGGTCCTTGTAATCTTTGAGTATTCCAACGCCACACTGTAGTAGATACGTCCATGAATTTCACCAAATCGGGATGTAGGGGTGCAAGTCCGTAGGAATCAAAGTATTCGCCTTGGCCTAGGGTGTCCACGTACACAGCCACCCAATGTTCACCGGGTCGAGACCCAGGGTCTGTATTCAGGATGTAGGCTGCTGGGGTGGTGGAGTGGGTGGGAAACACATTGCGTGGAAACACACCTCGAAAGGGTACTCGAGGATCTTGCTGGAGTATGGCCATCAGCTGCTCTGTATCCATGACTCTAGCTGGCGTAGTCACACAGGACGTTTCTTTGCTGATCCACGCTGATGACGTTATCAAACTCGGCGTAGCAAATCACGTTAATGGTCTGGCCTAGAGCCACGGCGAAACGCAGTTCCAACCGTAGATTTCCTTTCTTGAGCAAGGCCCGTTGATGATCGTGTTCCAAGGTGGGGGTGAGGTCGAAGGCGAACAACGTGTACCCACGGTGAAAGTCTCGTCGAGTGATGGTATTTCCTTCGTCCTGGTTGTTTTGTCCTGTGGCTGTAAACAGGTTCAGGTAGCTCCGCACATAGTTTTGGTTACCAAAATCCGGTTGTAATGGACGGGCTGGAATTTGATGGCCGGCCACGTGCAGTGCCAAAAAGTTGAGGTTGAAATGTTGAAAGGCGAACGGATTCTCATCCCACTGTCCATTGAAAGCGGTGTTGGTCACACACGCCACGGTAAGACGTTTAGGGAGATCCCCTAGAAATAAATTTTCACGATTGGCCATCATCGTACCTGCTGGCACAGATAACACCTTGGTCTGTACGCGTCGGATGGGGTACAGGGCTGGTTTTTTCGATAAGGCTTCCATGTGACTCAGCAACACCCCGTGTTGCAAATCCACCGTACGCACAAACAGGGCTGCATCTTCAATGATGATCTTGTAATTGGCAGCCTCTCCAGCGGCCATCAAGGCGAACGGGGGTGTGGAACGGATCAACTTGATCTTGATGGATACACCGTTCATCATGTAGCGGTCTTGCAGGAACAGATCGGCGTGCAGTCGTCCCATCATATCGACGGACTTGCTACTGGCTGCCAAGTTTTTGCGCGTGGTGAACCCATTATTGGCAGCGAGCACGCTATTCATGGATCCGGGTGTATCCTTGTAGTACAGCGAGGCTTGCAAGTGTGTTTTTTTGGCATCATTGCCGTACGACAACAGCGTCTCCATGTAGGCTCGGTACGGGTACGTATTGGTGGACGTACTGATCAGTTTATCGTTCAGACCTATATCCACCTGTTGGAACAAGGAGTGCAGCCAAAGATTCACCGGGCCTACTACCGCATCGTCCGCTATGGGGGCCCGGCTCCGTCCACTATTTTGGCTTTCACGTACAAGTAGGTGTGGGCTAAATCCAGGTAGGCCGTATCTTTGTTTTCAATGGTAAATTCCAGGGGTCCCGTCCCCGTCAGGCTAGCCAGGGGTCGATGTTCTACCCAACGTCCTTCGGCCACACTGGTCTGGGTGGGTGGAATAGTCCACAAATCCAATTCACTGTTGGTAGACGGACACGACTCGCAGTGAATGAATGCCATTATGCGAAGATGTCTCTCCTACTACTCTTCTTCTTCTTCTTCGTCTTATTCCGGGGTGTGCGTCGTCGGTGTGTCGGACGTCGAATGACTCTTCGCTGTACCCGTGGTTGTCTTTTAAGGGCTTTGGCGATCAACACGCTGCCTGCTTCTTTAGCCCGTCGTTTGAAGGCTTGTCGGGGTGCTGTGCCTCCCAAGACATCACCGGCCATGTGCAATCCACTGCGTACCGCTTGTTTACCTACCGCTTTGACACCCCGTGTCACCAAGGGTAAGAACGTTTTCACGATGCTGCCCAGTATGTTCCCCAATCCGTGACCTCGTTGCATGCGTGCACCGCTAAAGATGGGCAAGTTCCCTCCCGTTTGTTTCTTGTAGTAGTCGCCATAGCTGGGCGTATGGCACTGGTAAGGCACGTACATTATAGGAAGTGAGGAGAGCGGGCTTGTCGGAAATGAAGTATCAGCACCACTTTCCCTCGTTCGAATGCAATCGGGTGTCCCGTGTCATCTCTTATATCCACCATGATCGTGTTGATATCGGTATGTCGTACGGGTAGGTAGAGTATATGGTTGAAACTCTGGTTGACTTGATTGCCATACGTCTTGCTAATGGGGACCACCCGTAACAGAGGTGTGTTCACATCGCCCACAATATGGCTGTCCACTGCGTCCGAGTAGACGTAGAGTCCGTACATTGGAGTAAAGAGAGGAGATGACGTTGTGTGTCTATTCCTTTTCATTAAGGCCGACTGGAGCTTTGGTGTGCAGCTGGTAAATCCAGTGGACTTCGCGTTGCCGACGCGAAGTGGTGTTGGAATCTAATGACGGATCTGTCTTCAGTACTTCAATAATCTGGTAACTGATGTTGTTGACAGAGTGTCCCGGGGACCAGAAGTGTCTTGGTGCCGGATTGTCACTACGGTTCCGTGTGTCGTTGAAGTGTTCACGGATCCGTTCGTGGAATGTGCGTTTAGTTTCTCCAACATATTGTTTGGAGCACGTGGTGGGATGTCAAAGACATGGATGCATTGAGTAGGATGGATTCCCACTCACGCATAAAGTTCTCATCGTTGAGTCCAATTTGTGGTTTGCACTGGAGACGCAGGCCGATTGGAGGCCTGTTCTTGTCCAAACAGTGCTGTAGGAGAAAGACATGTGCTGTGTGGCGTTCAGTCCTACAGAGGATATTCCTAGTGAGGCGGTAGGTGCCCATCACTTGGTCCGGGATGTACATGCCTACTTTCATATTCATCACAACGTCACCGTTGTCGGTGGTGGGCCCCGTGTACACGCTGTAAGGCAGACCTAACATTTGCTGTAGTGTAGGACTGAGTTTCACACCCACGTTGGGGCTGAGCATGATACAGGACTTGTCGTTGTGTGCGTTGACATCGAAGATCACGTGATTCTTGAAGGGATAGGCTTTCAGGGGTTTTGAATTATTCGTCACCTCCCGTAGAGACTTGTACTCCAACAAGGTGAGCAGACCCTCTATGAACGTCTTGGGCGTATCGTATTGGCCTGGGGGTAGAGTGAGTCGGTGTACTTTGCCTTCGTAGGTCACTTCGTACCATACTTCTTGGTCTCGTACGTTGTACCACGAGTAAGGGTATTGAATATCCACCAGTCCACATTCCCACCGGCCAGGTAAATGCAACGGTTGTGGTAATTGAGTCACGTACTTGGCCAAGGTGTTGTCAGGAAACACATCGAGTGAACTGTTACTGGGCAGCGTGAGGTAAAACATGACGACTGAGCTTTCTGGCTTCTGCACCGGGTTTTAATAGGGTTCCCCAAGTAGGGTTTCCCCTAGTAGGGCTCCCAGGCCTTGGGCGGCTTACCTTGGCGTCGTGATCGTCGCGGCGATTTAGATCTGGGGGGTTGCAGGGGATGGCGTGGTAAAAGGGGTGACGAAGTATGTGCCCGTTGTTGTGGTGTTTTGGGAGGTGACATCGGTGCCCAAGAAGAGGATGATGGTGGTGGTGGTGGTGGTGGTGGTGGTGGTGGTGGTCGTCGTCTACTCGTCGATGGCTGCTGCATAAAGGTCCAACGGTTAGGATTTCCTACCAATTCTCGAGGGACGTGTGTGTCTTTTAACCCCTGAGCAAAGGCTTCCCAGCCCGGTGGATTAGAGTGTTTGCGAGAACGTACCGTACCGTTGATCAGATCGGTGATATGAGACCCCGGTACCGCTTGGTTTCCAATCAGCAGCTGCCCCTGGTCGGTCCAACCCATATTCGGATTCTGTTTCAGCCGGTCCAACAATAAACGAGCCTTGGTCTTGAATGCTTTAGGGACACTGGCCAACACTTCCTGTTCGAGCTGAGGTGAGGCAGAGGATGAGGGTGGTGGTGGTGTGAGTGTGGGCGCTGCGGGTAGTAGGGGTGTACTACTACCCCTATATTGATCCATAAACGTCTTGTACTGATTCAGCGTGTGATGGTAGAGTTGAATTTTCTCGTGATCGGGTAGTCGACGTTGGAGTATACTATTCATCTCTTCGTCCAGAGACTGGAGTTGTTGCACCGTGGCAGGGACGGGATAGGGTGATTGCAAACTCTGTAACAGTCGAGGTTCGACCAGCATCATTTTTTTCGTATGTTCCATGTTAGCGTCCCAAGATGGAGCCTAATAACGGTCCCAGTACGGTAGCGGCTAAGGGTGCGAGGAGTGCGCCGAGAAATCCACCTCGCTGTAACACCTGTTTCTTTTTCTTGACACTGCCCGTCTTCTTCACCAGCGTTCGGAGACCCGTCTTGTGCCGTTGCAATTTCCCTTTCTGCAGAGGACTGAGAGGAACACATTATAAGCCACTTCACACAAACACCGTACCAAGCCTGGGTCCGCGCCGCGCACCAGGGCCCGGCCCACCTCCGGTGGCGCGCTGCGTAATACGCGCAGGGCCGGCGCGTGCTTGCGTATCCGTGCAGACATGATGAGGAAGTGACTGCTAGAGTGGATTGTCTTCTTCTTTTATTTGGATGTGTACACCGTCTGGAACTCCCCGGGAAAAATGTGGGTGCGCAATCGAAGTGCCGAGGGTGTGTCTTGTTTCAAGTCGATGAGTAGATACCCGTGAGCCCCTTGGGTGGCCTCTTCAAAGGCTTCCCGCACAAAGGCCGTGTTTTTAGGGTACATCTGTTTTGCCAGGTGCATAATTTGTGATGCGTCTCTGGGGTTTTTGAATAACACCACATACTGAGCATTCAAACTAATGTTCCTGTGCTCTTTGTTCTTACTGAAGAGATTCTGCACGATGTAGATGATGCTCAACCGACGATGATGGCTTCCTTTGGTAAAGAGACGGGTGATTCGACTGTCCGTTTCGGTCATGAGATCGTCGACCACGACCAAGGTGTCTTCTGACGTATCCTCGGGAGGTAATCCTTCCACTAAGGTGAGTCCAGGGAGACGTGCCAGTTCCTCGTACGCCGGTTGCCAAGCTCCATAACACCACAGGATGCGAGCCACGGGCGGTGAAATGAGGGCTGACCCGTGTTGGATCAGGCGTTGAACGAAGTGTGTTTTTCCCGACCCCGTCGGTCCAGCGATGAGACACGTGAAAGGATGCTGCCACCGAGGATCAATAGCCGTATTTTTTATTTGGTGATTTGAGGTTCAGAGGCCCACCACCGTTGTCGTGGATCCCACCGGGGATCGTAGTCGTTCGGGTACCGTTGCTGTGGTAAACGGTATTCACCGTATCCTCCTCTAGGTGTTAGCGTCGCGGTGGTGGTGGTGGTGGGTGGTGGTCGTGATGGGGTAGATACGGTTGGCGGGATGAAAAGTGACCGCGTCGTGGGGCTGAGTGTGTGTGGTGATAGGGTCCGTAGTCTGAGGGTTGATACGGCAGGCTGGTGGATGAAAAGTGACCGCGTCGTGGACTGGATGGACTGTGGTGATCGCCGCGTCGTAGGAGCGAGAGTCGTGGAAGTGGTGGTGGTGGTGGTGGTGGTGGTGGTGGTGGTGTTGGGTGGAGCAGCACTTGCACGAATGGTGTTGAAACAGGATATCAGGTACGTCAAATCGTAGAAGACTCCTCCAAATAAGGTACCCAGAAGCACTACTAGACACACTACGGCACCCACTTGTCCTTTTCGAGTGCGTAGCAGTAAGGGTAGATGTGCACTATCCATGGTACAACCCTACACTGAAGGATGTAGGCGATGTGAGGTAGAATTTATAGTCGTTTCATGTCACGGCCTGACACCCAGGAATTAAACGAACTGGGCCAACCTTGCCATTTGACGAAATGATAGGGGATGCCACGTCGACGTTCCGTTTTCAAAATCTTTTCCACCGTGTAGTAGTCTTTCGGTGTTTTCACTACGGGTTGTAATTCCGCCTCGTAAAACGTGCCTTGCAGTGTTTCTCCTTGTAGATCTTCCAGTTGATAGACGTGTGGCTGTCGAGGCTTATGGCGAACGATGACAAAGTGCTCGTCACTCCAGTTGGGCAAGTAACTTTTCTCAAATTGCCCTTTGACTTTACTGATCCGTACCACATCTCCGCGTTTGTAACGGGGTGACGTGAGTGGACTGGGGTCTATCGAGTACAGCGTACGGCGCACTTGATGTTCGTTGCGTTCTGTCACATCGAGGGGAGCTCGCTGGATACTGCGATGATAGGCTCGATTGTACCCTTGGACCAGTTGAGGTAGCACATCGATGTACCGTCGGGTGTTTTTAGCGGTAAAATACTTGTACATTCGTCATTTGAAGGTGCGATTGAATCGTTCCACCACAGAGGCTTTGGTCTCGTTGTACGTATGGAAGAAAAACACCTTCTGTTTCTTAAGAAAGGCTTGAAAGGGACGGTTGAGAAATTCTGTGCCTTCATCCGTTTGCAAATAGAGGCGTTTGCGTCCCGTCTTGAAAATCTGCTGGAACGCCCGTACCAGATTCTCTCCTGTTGTGGTGCGAATGGGCAGTACCCATGCGTACTTGGATAAAATATCGATACAGGTCAACATGTACCGATGTCCATCATTGTGGGGTGCAAATCGACTCATATCGACCAAATCAGCCTGCCATTGCGCGTCTACGCCTCCTACGATGACTCGGTTACGGAAAATGTCGTCGGGCTGCTCGATGTAAGCTATAAGTGTCTTGGGTTTTTAACCATTCTCGAACTTCAGTTCGATTGATGCCTTGGGAATGTGCAGCCCGAGCGAGCGCTCCCACAGCGCTATAAGCGGCTGGACTGGTAGGGTTGTAATACAAATCGGTTAACACCTTGTTCACAGTGGTACGCCACGTAGATTCCTGCCGCCCACCTTTTCTCATCCCCTTTCGGGTGCCCCTCATGTGGGTGCCCCTCATCTGGGTGCCTGTCTTCCTACCCTTCATTTGGGTGCCTGTCCGGGTTGCGCTGTGGTGTGTTCGCTTTATGAGTAGACACTGACACTCTAGCCTGTGTGCACCCTATAGATATAGTACTTCATCGACCATGGGGATTACTTTTTCCAAGGCTGTCCATAGATCAGGGTCCAGAGTAAAACCACCTCGCTTCAGACAGAGGAGTCGAGCAAAATAGGGACCGCGGAAAATGTAGACGTCGTCACACAGGTGAATGCTATCACCGTCCAGGTCACCCAACAACACCCGTTTCAAGGTAGTCCAGCCTTCCGGTGACAAAGAGACACGCGCTGGTTCAGACGTACACCAACACCTACTGTCGTCATCGATGAGCTCCACTCGTTTGGGGTACAACAATAGGGTGCAGTCCGGTGTAAGAGTACGGGTGGCTACAGAGTTCGCCTCGGGGTGCAGTAAGTCGTGGACGTCGGTGATAATAGCTTTCAGCGCCTGCCATAATGCCGGATGGAGTATGATACAGGAGCCACTACACTCTTCTAACCGGGGGAAAAAAGAATCATCTCTACCACTTCGTAGGTAGACACCGACTCCCACGTGCATGAAATCGACTTCGGGCTCTTTTCCCTGTAACAACCGTGTCAATAGAGTCCATCCTGCTAGGGTTAAACATAGCTTCACCTCTCGGGGATGTTCTTCGATGAGCTGCAGTTGATGGTCATAGACGATCAGGATGACGTCAGGCGTGAGTTGGAAGAAGGCTTGCTCCCCAAGTGCTCCGTGCGCTGCCATGGTGGTGAATGACAAAACACCGACGAGGATCGAAGGGGTGCACGTTTTTTTCTCCCCTTCGTGAAAGTCCGTGATCACTCGTGTCTATTAAAACCCCTAGTCCGTAGCCGTACACGTTATAGGTTTTTTTTGCGTGCCTCTCTCTATCCGTACCCGTATACGTTATAGTTTTTATTCCATCCCTACTTTCGTGAAAGTCCGTGATCATTCGGGCTGTAATGTTATAGAGATAGGAATGCATTTAACCTAGGAATTTGCTATAGGCAATTTTGTGCAAAATCAACGGATTGTAAATTAACTCAGGAAGGGTTGGGCGCGCGGACGTCGGCGTAGGCATTCGGCGTAGGCACCAATCAGCGACGCGTACATCCATTCTAATGTTATAGATATATGCAATCATTTAACCTGGAGAATTGACTGAATTTTGCGCAAAAAGTGAGGATTCTGCGGGGACCCAGCAGGCATGACTCGCGCCTAAATTAGACCAATCAGCGACGCGTAGATGAACTCTAATATTATAGAGATAGGAATGGATTTAACATAGGAATTTGCTATAGCGATTTTGTGTAAAATGAGGGGATTCTGACGTGATCCAGAATGCATCACTCGCGCCAATACATAGCTGTACATGCATTCGGCTAGAGAAAATGTTTCAGGGCCAACCCTAATGTTATAGACATAGGAATGGATTTTAACATGGGAATTGACTGAATTTCGTGCAAAAAGTAAGGATTCTGCGGGGACCCAGCAGGCATGAGTGGCGCCTAAAATTGGATCAATCAGCGACGCGTAGTTCAACTGAGATACGAAAAAAATGTTTCAGGGCCAACCCTAATGTTATAAACATAGGAATGCATTTAACATGGAGAATTTGCTATAGGCAATTTTGTGCAAAATCTGAGGATTGTAAATTAACCCAGGAAGGGTTGGGCACGCGGACCTCGGCGTAGGCATTCGGCGTAGGCACCAATCAGCGGCGCGTACATCCATTCTAATGTTATAGATATATGCAATCATTTAACCTGGGAATTGGCCATAGCGAATTTCGTGCCAAAACAGCGGATTGTAAATTAACCCAGGAAGGTATGCTACGCGCTATATTGACCAATCAGCAGTCCCGAATAAGAGCCAATCAGCTATCAATAAAAAGAGCCAATCAGCTATCAATAAAAAGAACCAATGAAGCCAGCATCACCCCATTGAAACAGCCAATGAAAATCTACTCTAGTTTCAGTATAAAGCCAGCGGGAGCGTGGGAGCGTCATTCCAAATACCTTTGCCAGACTGACAAGACCATACAGAGCTATAGAAGAAAATGATGAAAAGCAGGATGAGGGTGGCTAAGATGTCGACAACAGGAGCTTCGGGGCGAATAGTGGAAGCACACAGGGAGATAGCACGGAGAGAAAAAAACAAGATGATCAAGGCCGTAAAAGATTTCTGGCTGGGGCAAGTTCGTGAATGGTGCCGACAAGTAGATACACACGATTTTACTCCGGAGGCAGCCAGGATTCTGCGTGCCCTGATCATTACGGCGAGAACAGTTAGTGATGAGGCCTGGTTGATCCATTTGAAAGCGGCGATGGAAGAATTGCATCCACCACCACCACCCCCACAACAACAACAACAACAACAACAAGTCCAGCCGGAATTCGTGGATATCAGCACCATTCCACCAGCGAACTTGCTACAAGATGTGCCCATTTATGCCGACCACGATCCACAACAACATCAACACCGGTACCGGCTGGAACCGTACCGCTACTTTTCAGTCAGCAATTTTTCGGAGTAGACAGGCAAACTCCTCCTGAATAAAACAGGGTAAACAAATTGACCTCAACGGCCCTTTTCAGTGCCAACCAACGCCCCTTTTCAGGGCCACCCCAATCTACCGAAAGGGGAACTTCTAACTTTTTTTTTTTTTTTTTTTTTTTTTTTTTTTTTTATTGTGCTGCTTCATCATATATACAAATTGTGCTTTATCCTATATACATATTTAATCTGTATCTTTCACCCACATGTAATAGCCATGATGTATATCCTATACACACCTGCGTTCCCTCTTGTGGTTATGTAATTAATTGCGATTTACTGGTATTGTTTGAAAATCCTGGATTTCTCCCGCTGTATTACTGTGTTTGATAAATTTCGAAAAAATTTGAAAAAGTGCCCATTTCTTTTTAAACTGTTCACCTGTCCCAGCGATTGCTACCGCATATTTTTCAATGCAGTAGTTTTGGTAGAAGTTGTTCTGCAGGGCTTTCCAACTCAATTTTGACGTACCGGTTCTGAATTTTGAAGAGTATATGTATTTTTTTGTTAGTAACAGCAGTGTATTAATGCTACATTGTATATAGTCATAGCCCAGGATTTTCTTGTCTGCCCCTATCTCATCCCTCATTCCGATTTCTGATTTCAGCCATACTTCAAGACGGTCCCACAGTATTTTTACACATCTACAGTGAATAAATAAATGTTCTAAAGTTTCTATTTCCTGATTACAGTGGTCACATAGGTTAGTGTTAGACAAACCAATTTGGTACAAGAATGACTTTGTTGGTAAAATTCTATGTAAAATTTTGAACTGGATGTCTTTAAGACTGGTATTTTTTGTACAATGGTGCAAAGTTTTAAATACCTTTTCCCACTGTATATTTCCTGATATATTCAACGCCTGCTCCCATTTTTCAAACGATATAATTGGTACATTCGATTGATAATTCAACAGGTTATAGTAGCGTCGACATCCCTTTCTCTGCCCTGCCAAATATCGACAGTAAACTGTTATTACCAGTATTGTCTGTAATTGGGGATTAAATTCCAGGTTTATTCTATTTATCCATTCTCTAGGAATATTTTGCTTCAATTTATTATAATCCAGGAACGTTCCTTTTATATCAAATTTATTTTTGAAATCCTCAAATGTCAATATTTTACCATTTGAGTCAATAACGTCACGTACATATTTAATATTATGCTTATACCAATGAGCTACAAAGAAAGAACTGTTTCTAAAATGACCATTATACCAAAGAGGTTCGTTGTAAATGTCCTCAATAGAGCGAAGCTCAAGTTTGTTACATAGTGCATACCATGCCTTAAAGACGTCTTTCCAAAAAGGGTTGCTGGTTTCAGCTATCAGCATCTTAATATATTCCGGACCCGTATCATAAATCTTTGGGTCAACAACAAATTTTTGCCATTTTTGTTCGTGAGATATTAATCTTCTTATCCAGGAGATTTTTAGAGAGGATATGAGATTGTTAATATTCACCATTCTCAATCCGCCGTGTTTGTAGTCTTGAGTTATGACCACGCGTTTTATACGGTCAACCCCGCCTTTCCATATAAATTTGAATAACATCGTATTTACATCCTTGACGAAAGTGTCGAGTGGGTTCGGCAGGGAGAGAAAGAGATGTATCAGCTTTGACAATGCCAGAGATTTAATTATCGTAATTTTACCCAACAAAGTTAAATTTCTCATTTTCCATTTGCTGAGCTCTTTTTTAAGTTCTTCGAGTTTTGCGAGGTAATTTATTTTCCATATGTCATAAAAATGGGTAGTAGAAAAATTTATGCCTAAAAGGTTAAAATCGTTCACCCAGTCGAGTGTTATGTTTTGACACATTTTTAATTCTGAAGCCGTAAGCGCCCCAATCCAAACGGCTTTTGTTTTCTCCAAGTTTATTTTTAATCCAGAATGTTTGAATGCATTCCAGTGCTTCATATAGTGATTGCTCTGAACCGTCGAGGGTTAGCTGAGTGTCGTCTGCGTATTGGCTGATTTTAAATTCAACATCTTTTATTTTAATTCCTTTAATTTTAACATTTTCTCTAACCATTGAACCTAAAATTTCTGCACATAACAAGAATATATATGGCGATATCGGATCACCCTACCTACAGCCCCGACCGTTTTCGAAGAAAGACGAGATATGTCCGTTTTGAATTATACATGTTCTAATTTGGCACATTCAATTCAAATCAGGTCCTACATAATCTCCTCTCCTCTATATAATTACCAATCTCCAACTCCCCAAAACAATCCCTGCCCCTCAACGGCCCTTTTCAGGGCCAACCCCTAGCCTTCCAACACACAGGGGTTTTTTTCTCAGTGTTCAGGGCCAACCCATGCAAAAAAATTTAGCCAATTTTGTGCAAAATCTGAGGATTGTAAATTAACCCTGGAAGGGTTGGGCGCGCGGACGTCGGCGTAGGCATTCGGCGTAGGCACCAATCAGCGACGCGTACATCCATTCTAATGTTATAGATATATGCAATCATTTAACCTGGAGAATTGACTGAATTTTGCGCAAAAAGTGAGGATTCTGCGGGGACCCAGCAGGCATGACTCGCGCCTAAATTAGACCAATCAGCGACGCGTAGATGAACTCTAATATTATAGAGATAGGAATGGATTTAACCTAGAATTTGCTATAGCGATTTTGTGTAAAATCAGCGGATTGTAAATTAACCCAGGAAGGGTTGTGCGCGCGGACGTGGTGATTCTTCGCCGACGTCCGCGCGCTGGCTGAGATCCACAACGAAAAAAATGTTTCAGCGCCAACCCTAATGTTATAGAAATAGGAATGCATTTAACATGAGAATTGATGTGTTATTTACCTATTGTTACCTAGGTATGTGTGTGCATGTGCAGGAGTTGGTGTTATTTTGTGCTTTTGAATGAGAAACTTCCTCTTTCGAAAATATTGGTTGGCCCTGAAAAGGGCCTTTGGAAGATGTAAGGGGTTACATCGTTGGGAACAGGTCGGCTTGCCATCTCTGAGTACACACCGGGCATTTCAGCGCTATGAGTTTACACACTATGGGGTTGTCAGCGCACGTAGGCTCTGGTCTTCGGGCATGTCGGTGAATACAGCAAATACATACGGCTTGATGGCCACATGGAAATATAGCGTATTTGGCAAATTGACTAGCGCATTCGACGTAGCGTAAATACTGTGCTGCTTTCCATCTTGTGTTTGGTGCCAGTCTTCTTCTTATTGCCATAGTGTAGTACTCCATCTCTTGCTGCGTTAACCTTGCCATTTCTTGTTGCTCTTTTTTTTCTCTTTCTGTTGCTTGGTCTTCTTCCAGTAATGGCGGCGGTAAAATAGCCATCTGTTCTTTTTCCCCCCTTTCCCTTTCTCTTTCTTGGTCTTGTTGGACATGTTGAGCTTGGGCTTGTTCTTGATGTTGTTTGTAGACATCTTGTAGCACTCGGTCAAACCGGCCGCATTGGAGTGCAGTGACATCCGCTACCACTTGTGCTCCTGGGTCGTGTTCGCCGCCCTGTACCGGTTGGTCTTCTGCATCTTTAAATAGGTCTTGTATAATATCACCCAGCCAATGTTCATCGTGTTCCATATCGATGTGCTCTACCGGTTGGTGTTCATTATCTATGATTAACTCGTCTAATAGGTTGTCAATATCCATGATTTCAGCCATAGCCATGATGTAGTTGTGAATGAAAGGCGAGATACTGCGCGCTTTTTATAGTCTAACCGTAGAGCGCGCGGACGTGAGCGAAATGTCTCCCTCAAAACCTGGTGCTGGCCTAGGCTGGCAGAAATTTTGTGTTTCTTTTGCAATTTTAAACCGGTGTGATTTTGCAATAAATGCGAGTGGACGTATAAAATTTATTTCAACTTCAATTGGGGCAACTCATCGTGTAGCATTGAAAAATTCAGAAGGCTAGCGGCAGGGTAACTCACTATTTTTAATGATTTTATCGATTTTTAGACCCGTAAGGTTATGGATAGGGTGGTATGGAAAACCCGGTACACTTGAAATAAATCGGTTTACCTCGGTAAAAATACGTCAGGTATGTTCCTCACAGCCTTATAATGTCACCCTGAAAATTGCAGCCGGTTTATCGAAAGAAATGTAGGATTTTTTATCGCGTCACACCGGCTACGGTAACACAACACTATACAGTCTGAAGGCAAATGTGAGTACAGCTATGCATGTGAATGGCTGTGTTACCATAACCCGCGTAATACGATAAAAATTCTTTTCTTTCGATAAACCGGCTGCAATTTTCAGGGTGACATTATAAGCCTGTGAGGAACATTCCTGACGTATTTTTACCGAGGTAAACCGATTTATTTCAAGCGTACCGGGTTTTCCATACCACCCTATCCATAACCTTACGGGTCTAAAAATCGATAAAATCATTAAAAATAGTGAGTTACCCTGCCTCTAGCCTTCTGAATTTTTCAATGCTACACGATGAGTTGCCCCAATTGAAGTTGAAATAAATTTTATACGTCCACTCGCATTTATTGCAAAATCACACCGGTTTAAAGTTGGAAAAGAAACACAAAATTTCTGCCAGCCTAGCCCAGCACCAAATTTTGAGGGAGAGATTTCGCTGACGTCCGCGCGTAACAATGCCGACCAATGGCCGCTAATGGCGGCTAATGGCGGCCAATGGCCGCCTAGACTATAAATAACGCGCAGTATCTCGCCTTTCATTCACAAATACATCATGACCACCAGACGGAGGTTATTCAACGCGCAAGATCCGAGAGAACGTAGAGAGGTGATTACCAGTGAAGAACATGGCGATGGTGTGACAATAATTACAAGCTTTGAGCGGGTGCATAATATTGCCGATACGTTGAGACGGCGAAGTGAAGAACAAGACCAAGAGGTGAGGGGCACTTTGGACAATGAGGATGTCACTACGGACGATGAAAAACTCCCCGATCTAGAGTGGTTAAACAGACCCCCAGCAAATACAGCGGCTACCCAAACGCCACCAACTACCACAACGCCGGCTACGGAAACAGGAACGCCAGCTACCACACCGCCAACTACAACAACAACAACAGGAATGACAACACTACCACCCTCCTGGGCAGAGGTGGCCCGCCTAAACGAACAGATTAATGAAATGAGGGAAGACATGGATCAAATGGAAGATGTAAAGTGTAAACTACTACAACAACTGCATACGGAAGAGAAAAAATCAAACTGTAGCGTGTGTACCAACGAGGAAACCATGTACGCCCTATTTCCGTGTGGACATCTATGCCTATGTCGGGAATGCTGGGTAGCCCTAACATGTATAGGGGGGACGTGCCACTGCAGTGAAACGGGCGAACTCCATTTAAAGATCAAGTGTCCCGTGTGTAGGACGTGGATGTCCGGAGTGAAGCAAATTTTCCGCTCGTAAAAAAAGTGTCATAACACTTTCCAAAGGCCCTTTTCAGGGCCACCCAATCTTTCCGAAAGCGGAAACTTCTAACTCAAAGCACAAAAAACACCAGCTCCCATCACCACACTCAATGAACACTAACACCCATTTTGAATTTTCTACTATTTTTTATTAACACAATAGAATGAACGTGTTCACCACAGTAGACTCTGGGTATTGAATTTTTAATACAATTATACGCTATCAAGGCGCTTCAATGAACATAGAATGAACATAGAATGAACATAGAATGTAGGAATACGATCATGTCTGAATGTTTTCAATGCAACAAGACTTGAAATGTTCAATATTTATACAACAAGACTAACACAGTAGAATGAACGTCTTCACCACAGTAGACTCTGGGTATTGAATTTTAACACAATTATACGCTATCAAGGCGCTTCAATGAACGTAGAATGTAGGAATACGGTAATGTCTGAATGTTTTCATTGCAACACAAGACTTGAAATGTTCAATAGTGATGCAACAAGACTTGTTTGAACTCATCATCGTCTTTCCGCCCCTGGTGCACGTAGATGTAGGTAGCAATCTGTTCACGTGGAATTCTGGGTGGACAGGCAGCTTCCAATGCCAGGGCAATTTGCTCCTCGGTGACGTCCTGTAGTGCCTCAGTGATGAGCGCGTATGATGGTATACTATTGTCCACACACGTATGCGTGTTGAAGACACCGTCCTTGTTCACACAGCCTGCACATTGCTGGATACGCAAGTGTCGAATGCGGGGTCTGAGATGATCCAGGAATGTGTCGATGTACTTCTTACAAATATACTCAGACACCTGGTCAGACAGGGCTTCATGAATTACAGCTGTGAGACTCTGCAGCTTCCGCCACGCCATTATTTTCAAGGTGACGCCCCGAGGACAAGGAACACGCTCTTGCGTATCTGACCTGATTTTCCATTTCCGTATATGCACCAGGAGCATGTCGTTGAATGTAGCACAGCTGACAAAGATGTCGTCACCCACATAAAATTTCGCTTCGTCACTCCCCTGGTCGCGAATAACTGCATCCATGGCGTAATCAATGGTCTGTAGTTTTAGCCAGGTGTCGAACGTCAAGGCGATATGCTCGTGTGGGCTGCCTGGTAGGCCTGCTGGATAATGTTATTGATCTCCTGCACAGACATAGGAAGTTGCACCTCTTCTTCTTTCACTGGCCCAGGCACTTGCTGGGGCACTGGCTGAAGCACTTGCTCATGTATTTCTAAAGGTGTTAGTCGGGGCCGTTTGGGTCGTGCGCCACGTTTGGCAGGTACACCAGACTCTGGGCGCGTACATTTGCTAGCTGTACGCTCTTCGGTGGTGTCCATGACTAAGATATCATCATCTTGTACATCGTGGGCTTGAAGTAGATCTGCTAGTTCTTCATTTCCCGTCTTCTTCAGCGCCTCCACGAAGGCTAGAAATGCATAGGGGCCACGGCGCAGTAGACCGTCGATGAGAGCTCTGTTTTGTCGTGAAGTGATGTTCCCCGCCATAATATCTTCGACACCCTTTTTCAGGAGTATGTTTCCTCCATAAGCAAATCACATAGTTCGGCCACATGCTGCATCTCATCAATGAGGCGAAGACGGTACTGTTGAAGCTTAACTCGCTGGGATGACTCCATGGCTGTGGGCTCAGGCTGGTCAGTAACTGATACGGTGTAATAGGCTGGTGAAATTGCACTGGTAAAATTGAAAGCTTCCCCACGTCTCATACAGGCAGGCAGGCAGGCAGGCAGGCAGGCAGGCAAGCAGGCAGGCTGGCAGGCTGGTCAGGTAGGTGTGACAGCTCCGTGAGGTAGTGCAATGAATACACCCAACCACTAAAAATCACCCCCTTTTATACGTTTTTCTACAACAATGGCGGTCTAGCCGCCATTTTCGCCGCCATTAACCACCATTAACCGCCATTATCCACCATTATCCACCATTTTTTTCTACCATTAGCCGCCATTAGCCGCCATCTTGCCCCATTTTCCCATAGGCAGTCACGTCTTGCCGCCATTAGCCGCCATTTTGGCAGCCATTAGCCGCCATTAGCCACCATTTTATTAGACGCCATTTTCCAACATGGCGGACTAGGCGGCCATTGGCCGCCATTAGCCGTCATTAGCCGCCATTATCCACAATTTTTTCCTACCATTAGCCGCCATTAGCCGCCATCTTGCCCCATTTTCCCATAGGCAGTCATTTTGGCAGCCATTAGCCGCCATTAGCCACCATTTTATTAGACGCCATTTTCCAACATGGCGGACTAGGCGGCCATTAGCCGCCATTTTCCAACATGGCGGACTAGCCGCCATTGGCCGCCATTAGCCGCCATTGTGGGGAAAACCCCCAGTACATCAACACACACACACGTGGGTGGTGGGTTTAAGATGGCGGCTGTGGTGGATGGGTGGGTGGTGGGTTTAAGATGGCGGCTGTGGTGGATGGGTGGGTGGTGGGTTTAAGATGGCGGCTGTGGTGGATGGGTGGGTGGTGGGTTTAAGATGGCGGCTGTGGTGGATGGGTGGGTGGTGGGTTTAAGATGGCGGCTGTGGTGGATGGGTGGGTGGTGGGTTTAAGATGGCGGCCGGTGTGAGTGAGTGCAAGATGGTGGTGGATGGGTGGGTGGTGGGTTTAAGATGGCGGCTGTGGTGGATGGGTGGGTGGTGGGTTTAAGATGGCGGTTATGTTCACGTGGTGTGGTGGGTCTGCGCAAGTGTGTCACGTCACTTCCGGTTTTCACTAAAACTATCTCCAATTTTTCCGGCCCCGGCGGGCCCCGGGCCCCCACCGCAGCGCACGCGCGCGCGGGTTCTCCGGCCGCAGCGCGTGCGCGCGCGCGGGTTCTCCCACAGTGCGCGGCATCCCCGGCAGCGCGCGGATGCATATGCCATTGTGGAAAACCCCCACAGACAGGTCAGTACATGCATTCCTATGATGTTCACGCATAATAAAAATGTAATCTGTGTTGTTGTTGTTGCTCCTTTTTTTGGACTAACCCATCAGAATAGTACGTATCACGGACTACACCCGTAGAGCTACATCTGGTCTATAAAACACGTCCCTCTGGATCCTACACCTTCATTTCTACGGTTGCAGAGCCATGGCGGAGATCCAACCCCATGCGACTCGCATTTTACAGTATGCCACCGTGGTGAATTCATTCACGGGTTACCGAGCAGTGGTCCGCTCCATGTTTGCAGATGGCGACGACAACGAGGGACGACGCCAGATCCTGAACGAGTTCACAGAAGCGGTCCTCCACAGAGTGCACTCGATGGAGAGGCGTGCCATCACTCACCACTACTGGACTATGACAACCATCCTTGATGCTCGGGCTATGGACCACGAGCGCTCACGCCGGAACCAGCGCCGGCTGGTTGGCCTCATACTAGTCTGTGCCCTATTTACCCTGGCGCTGTGATATTGACACTATAAATACCAGGGTCAGACAGAGTGTGTGTCATTTACCCTTAGTCATTGGGTCAACCGTGTCACCGAGAGACCTACCCATAAATACGAGAGACAGACAGAGTGTGTGTCATTCACCGTTCGACATTTAGAGCAAGCATGTCATCCGACCTACGAGCCATTCTGCCCCTTACACCCCGGGTGGGGTTACACGTCTATGAAGATAAAGTCACCCTGGTGGAAGACCGTGGAGATATTTGCTGGGCGTCCGCTGAGACCTTATCGAATACGGTGACGCTACCTCGTGACGGCTGGACCAAATTTAAACGGGTGTTGAGCGGCGAGCTCGACGGAAACCTCATCCACATAGACAATGCCATCTACGTATACCGTGCAACCTTCTTCCTACGCCTGGGCCGCTACCAAGATGCTACGCGAGGCTTCAACCTAGACCCCGATCTGTGGTCAGCCTTGGAGAAAGTGGTGCCTATTGTGGACCAGCTGTTTACACCGGACGAGCGATCATCACACCAGTTGGGGTGGGCTCGTGCTATTGAGGACGCGCTGGCTGAACCCCATGAACAACTACGTGAACCCGACGACGACGATGCCATTGATTACCCGGCTAGACTCAGTCAGCCCAGTGATATGACCACCTGATCCTTTTGATCTCACGGGGTTCTCCCTATAAATACGAGAGACAGTGAAATCTGGTACCATTCACGTACTGACCATGACGGAGCATATAGTAGTGGCGTATTTCAGCTTGACCCCCGAGGTTTTCCTGCACGTGTATGCGGATAAGGTCGATATCATGGAGGAGGGGGGAGACATCTGTGATGCGGACCCTACACAACCGCGCCCGGCTCACATTCGTCTGTCCCGGGAGGGCTGGACCAAATTCAAACGGGTGTTGTCTGGTGAACTGGACGGCGATCTCATCCACTTGTGTCACGATGTGTACATCCGACGCGGCCCTTTCTTTGCTCAACTGGCTCGGCTAGATGGGAGTACAGTGCATTTTATCCTTCACCCTGATCTATGGTCTGCATTGGAAGATGCCGTGGTAGATGTGGATGAAGTGTTTATCAAGCGGTCATCAGACGAGTTGGACTGGTCATTGACCATGGCCACTGTGGAAGCCCACGAAGAAAATCAGAAAGAAACTCCGGCCCAAGATATACCCTTTATAAATAAACGATAGAGCCAGGGTCCATCATCATTGTGTCACCATGAAGCGCTGGGAGAAGGTGTTGGATAACTTATACTACAGTCCCGACAGTCCGGCGGCCTATAGTGCCTTGTCGGCTCTCTATCCAGCGGCCAAACCCCAGGGGATACAACGTGCCCAAGTCCGAGATTGGTTAAGAAAACAAGACACCTATACCTTACATCGATCTGTCCGTCGCCATTTTCTACGGAACCGCGTCATCGTGGGAGGAATAGATGCCCAGTGGCAAGCAGATTTGGTCGATATGAGCGCCTTTGCCAAACACAACGATGGGAATCGGTATATCTTGACGTGCATCGATATCCTATCCAAGTATGCGTGGGTGGTACCCATCCGGACGAAAACGGGGGCGAATCTCATAGCGGCGTTCGAAGACATCTTCAAGATCGGGCGCAAACCTTTGTATTTGCAAACCGACGAAGGCACGGAATTCCTCAACAGACCGTTCCAACAGTTTCTGAAAGCCCAGAAGGTGTTTTTCTTCCACACGTACAACGAGACCAAGGCTTCCGTGGTGGAAAGGTTCAACAGGACATTCAAAGGCCGTATGTATAAATATTTCACCTACAAGAATACAAGGCGGTACATCGATGTTCTCCCGAAACTGGTGAGGGGTTACAATCGAGCCTATCATCGGAGTATAGAGAGAGCCCCCATTACCGTCACCCAACGCAATGAAGCCCAAGTCCGGCGTGTGTTGTACCCCAGGCCATCGCAGCGAACGACGAAGGCGGTGTGCAAGGTCGGGGACCCTGTACGGATCAGTAAAGTCAAGGGCAAGTTCGAGAAAAGTTACTTGCCCAACTGGAGCGATGAGCACTTCCTGATTAAAAGGCGCCTACCCCGACAGCGGCGAGTCTATGAACTGGAAGATCTTCAAGGGGAACCGTTGCTAGGCACGTTTTACGAGACGGAATTACAGCCTGTCGTAAAAACACAGCAAGACTACTACACGGTGGAGCAGATTTTGAAAACGGAACGTCGACATGGCAAACTGTTTCATTTCGTGAAATGGCAAGGTTGGCCCAGTTCCTTCAATTCCTGGGTCGCTGCCAACCAGGTGAAACGACTATAAAGCCAGACACCACTGCCGTCCTCCTTCATGCCACGTCCGACCACAGTGCTATGGACCAACAGCAGCTGCCTCTGAAGACAGCGTCTCGCAAAACGCGCAAGCGCAAGTGGTCTTTGGGGGTGATAGTGCTAACCCTGCTGAGTTTGTTGTACGGAGGTGTGTTTTACGACGTAGCCTATGTCAGCACGTTACTTAACCAACTGAGAACACCAGCCACCAGCGAAACCGGTCTACAGAGAGCACCAGTCGTATCGAGCCCAGTCACCACCACCACCACCACCCCCCGTGTACAAGCCACGTCGAGCTCTACACCTACACCAAGAACACCCACTACGTCTCAAGACCCACCGGATTTCACCCATCACAGTGAACAGATAACGACCACCGACGTTGTACCCATCACCACCATCATCATCCCTGAACGTGAACAGACAACGACAACCGACGTTGTACCCACCACCACTCCAGTTCACTCATACGAAATTTACAAGAGCGGGTTACCACGACAACGCATACACGTCGAACCATGGACCCACGGTGGCAGCATCCCTTCACGTGTCTCATCGCAGGACCGACGGGCTCCGGCAAAACGCACTTCGTCCGGAAGCTCCTTCAACACGCCGACAACATGATCACCCCACCTATTGTCCGAGTCGTGTGGTGTTACGGAGAATGGCAGGCAGCGTATGCAGCAATGCCCCACATCACGTTCGTGGAAGGCCTACCTAACCTGGCCGATTTGGAACCCGACACCTTGGTGGTTCTGGATGATCTCATGGCGGAGGCGGATGCGCGGGTCACCCAACTCTTTACCAAAGGCAGCCACCATCGACGGCTCAGCATCATCTACATTGTGCAGAATCTGTTCAGTAAAAACAAAGAACATCGGAACATCAGCTTAAATGCCCACTACCTGGTGGTCTTCAAAAACCATTTAAAGATGCCACAACCCCTCAGCACGGGTATATGCTCTTCGACCTCAAGCAAGCCACCCCCGACCACCTTCGACTACGGACCAGCATCTTTCCCGGAGAGACCCACCACGTGTACTTGCAAAAATAATGTAAACACACCCACAGTGGCTCCCCCAGCTGGATGTGTGTGTGTTTGATGATGGAGATAATAAAAAGAATGAATACCACAGCAGGGTTGACTTTGTCTCTGAGGTGGATAAAAAGGGCAGAGTTGTGGGTTCTGGCATTAGTTGTACATGATGTCTGCGCGAGTACGGAAGCACGCCCCGACGCTCCGTGTATTGAAGACAGCCCCACCCGAGTTGGTCCGAACCATTGTACGCGGTGCGGACCCTGACCTTGTACGCTGTCTGTGCGAGATCGGGTACAATCTGTTAAAAGACAACGTACCACTGACTCCGGCTCAGAAGACCAAGTTGGCCAAGCATAAGACAGGTCTCCGAACCCTAGTCCATAAGCGGGTCCCACAAACACAAAAGAAAAGGTGTTACAGAAAGGCGGCTTTCTCGGGGCCATCTTAGCACCGTTGGCCGCTTCCGTGTTGGGTCCAGTATTGGGTGGACTCTTCGGCCGACAATGAACCACACGAAAAAAATGGTCCTCGTCGAACCACGGTTGCTTCAAAACCTCCAATCGCCCTACCCTGTGCCACCTACGGTGAAGACCATAAACACCATCGATGGAGAGATGCAACAGATCTTACAGAGACCGGGGTTAAGCGACAGTGAGAAAGTACAACGGTGCAATGAGACGCTTCAGCGGTACATGACGTTCATGGACCAATACAAAACCCTCTCTACCCCAGCAACAGCACCACCACCACCACCACCACCACCACGTGACAGACCGCTGACATCAGCACCGTTCCAACAGCCGCCATTACCAGGGGTAGCCCCCACAGCCCCACAGTGGGTGGAAGACGAAGTGCTGAAGAGTGTACCTGCATCGTTCAAGAAACAAGCTGGCCTGGTATTACAACGGATGAAACAGAATCCTAACATGACTTGGAATGATAAAAGCGAACTCCTGGTACAGAATCAGGTGGTCCCCGGCACCCACATGACGGATTTAGTGAATGATCTGATGCGTCAACGCAGATCGCACACCGATCCTCGAGGATGTGAGGTCTTCGCTCAAGGCTTGAAAGACATGCATGTACCACAGGAATTGGTGGGGAACCCCCACCGCTGGGCCTTTATGCAGCAAACCCTGCAATCGCCGAGTCGTGCACCACGACTCTCACCACAACCTTCTTGGGAAGCCGACTGGGAACCGGAGTCACCCCCCAAAACTCCACCACCATCACAACGGGCACCTTCTTTTCCGACCTTTAAAAAACCACCCTCGATCAGGACACCCCACATCTCCAGAGCCGTGACACGTAGCAAGTCAACGCGACGAACACGACGCCGGACACAACCGCCCAAGGCCTGGAACAGCTATTAAAACCAACAGCAGCAGCAGGACAGCTCAGTCGCCATGTTTTACCTGACCCTACCCAGTAACAGTTCGCTGGATGTGTTTCCTGACAACACCGTGGCCAAGTACGTCACCCAGTTACCACAACCGTTACATTTACCTGGCCGGTGGGAATGCGGCCTCGTGGATATCCAATACCCTTACTCGTGGTACAACGTGCGAGCCAATGAAGTGTGGTACGAGGTGACCTACGAAGGCAAAAACACCCGACTCACCCTGCCCGAAGGCCAATACGATACCCCCAAAGAGTTCATGGGTGGGCTGTCAAGACTGATGCATTATAAGGCGCTACGGGGGTGACGAATACTTCAAGACCCATCAAAGCCTATCCCTTCAAGAATCACGTGGACTTCGATTACAACGCACACAACGACAAGGCACAGCTTATCGTCTCCGGCAAGGCGAGTGTCGTACTGAGTCCTATCCTACAGCAAATGCTGGGTTTCGATCTAAAGACGTTCGCTGGTCCCACCGAACACCATGGCGAGATGCCGATGGATATGAAGTCAGGTATGTACGGACTCTACGTCTACTCGGACGTGGTGGACAACCACATCGTGGGCGATATCAACACACCTCTGTTACGGGTGGTCCCCATTAAAAAGACGTATGGAGGTCAAGTCACCCACAGTTTCACCCACATGCTCTACTTGCCCGTACGACAAACTGACATCAACACGATCACGGTGGTTATAAGAGATGACACGGGACGACCGGTGGCATTCGAACGAGGAAAAGTGGTGCTGACACTTCATTTTCGACAAGCACGTGCTCCCCACTTTGCATAATGAAAGTACCTTACGAGTGCGATGCACGCAGCTATGCCGACTATTATGCCCAACAGGCCGGGGTGGCTTTCCGGTATTTAGCGGTGCACGCATGCAACGAGGACATGGACTGGGGAACATACTCGGCAGCATTGTGAAAACGTTCCTGCCCTTGGTGACGCGTGGGGTGAAAGCAATCGGCAAACAAGCGGTACGCAGTGGACTGCAAGTGGCCGGTGATGTCTTGGGGGGTACAGCACCCAAAGAATCCTTGAAACGGCGGGCCAAAGAAGCGGGAGGCGTCTTGGTGGCCAAAGCACAACGCACCGTTGGGAATAAAGAGCTGCCCCACCGAGACCACGCACCAGTCGACGACCGACCCAGCGACGACGCACATCGAAGAAGACAAAGGATATCTTTTCTTAAAACATGTCCTTGATCCACGCCGAGTCCTGCCCCTCCGCCAACAGTGAATTTGATTTGTGGACCGTGCCGCCCACACAGACCAGTGTCGAACAAGGATTATGGGTGGAGCATCTCCCGCTCTCCAGCATCAACGAAACCAGGCCCATCGAGTTCACCATCAGTAATGCGGATACGGCCTATGTGGATTTAGCCCATACCTACTTGTATGTGAAAGCCAAGGTGGTCAATGGAGCTGGCACCAGAATCGCTGACCAAGCAACGGTGGGCCCAACGAATCTCTGGCTGCACTCGATGTTTCAGCAGGTGGATATTTTTCTCAGCGACAAACTCATCAGTGACTCCACCAACACATACCCCTATCGAGCCTACATCGAGACACTGTTGTCGTATGGCCGAGAGGCTAAAAAATCTCAGCTGACAACCGCTTTATTCCACAAGGACACGCCCGAGCACATGGACACGGTGGACAATGGGGGATATAACAAACGGAAGGCTTTCACTGCGAACAGTGCCTCGGTGGATATGATGGGTCGACTGCATGCAGACATGTTCATGCAAGACCGGTACCTCTTGAACAAGATCCCCATCAAAATCCGACTGATACGGGCGCCTCCGACCTTCGCCTTGATGGCCACTAACGTAGAGGGCATGCAGCGGACTATAAGATTGTCATCCAAGACGCAGTCCTGTATGTCCGAAAAGTGAAACCGAATCCAGCCGTTCAATTGGGACACATGAAAGCCTTGGAAACAAAACCAGCCCAGTACCCTATCCGACGTGTACAAACCAAAGTGTTCTCTGTGCCTGCTGGAAATATGGGCGCCAACAAGAAAACCTGTTCCTGGGGGAACTACCCAAGCGATTGATCCTGGCCTGTGTGGAAAATACCAGTTTCAGCGGAGCCTACCCAGAGAATCCGTTTGACTTCCAACATTTCGGCATCAATTTTGTGGCCCTGCATGTGGATGGACAACAGGTCCCAGCCACGGCCTTAACACCGAACTTTGGGCGGAGGAATTTCATTCGAGCCTATCAGAGCCTGTTTACAGCCACAGGTCAAATCAACCAGGACGAAGGGAATATGGTCAGTCGGGAGGACTACGCGAACGGATACACGTTGTTCTGTTTCGATCTAACCCCCACCTTAGAGAACGACCATCAAGCTGGCCCTGGCCAAGCAAGGCAACTTACGGTTGGAAATCCACTTTGCACGAGCCCTGGCGACCACCGTCAATGTGATCTGCTACGCCGAGTTTGACAACCTCATTCAAGTGGACAAGGCGCGCAACGTCCTGTGTGACTTCTCCACCTAACATGGATACAGACCAGATAACCACCGTGCTGGAGAATGACCCAGAGACACGTATGGTCTTTCAAGGGGTGTTCGCCCGAGATGTGTTTCCATTAGACCGTATGTATCCTGCTGCTTACGTTCTCAACGCGGACCCGATGGATCGGCCCGGTGAACACTGGGTGGCCGTGTACTTGACAGAACAGCAGGGCGAATACTTTGACCCGTACGGCCTGCCACCCCTCCATCCCGATTTAACAGACTTCATGGATCAAGGCACAGAGACGTCGTGTTGGAACAGTCAAACGTTGCAAAGCCTGACCAGTGGCGTGTGCGGACAATATTGCTTGTTTTACCTGTACCATCGATGCCGGGGAAGACCCTTATCTACCATCGTACAGATGTTTGACGAGTACCCCCAGGCCGAGGACCGCGATGTACTCGTCTGTGACTGGGCCGCCCATCATTTTAATGTACTAGCCCCGTTCTGGGCTTAATTTAATGACAAGCCCCTTGTTCTGGGCTTGAATTAATTACAAGCCCCTTGTTCTGGGCTTCAGTTTTCACGTGGTTGTTCTCACGTTGTTGTTGTTCACTGAATAAAAAAAAAAATAAAAAATAAAAAACCCTGTCTTGTGTGTTTTATTCATAATGCATCTGAAGATTCAGTCAAACTGAAATCAGTGGTGTAGGATGGGGCCAAAATATCACCCATCAAGGTTAGAATGCAAGCGCACTATAGTAAAAAATGGAGAGCCAATGAAATCAGCCCACAGACCAAGTACGTGTATTTGGTCTAGGTTTGGAGCGGGCATTTCATTGAGGTACGTGTATACGGTGAGTGAAGAAACTCGTCCAACACGTATAGATTATGACTATAAGTTCTTTGTATTCTCCGAACCTTGCCGAAAGGGAGACCGTTTGACAGGTGACCTTTTGATCCGCGCGTGCGCACTGCCGGGGATGACGCGCACTTCCGGACAACCCGCGTGATGACGCGCACGCCGCTCGCGCTGGGGGGCGCCGGGGCGGGGCCGCGCCGGGAAAAACAAAACCCGGAGGGTTGAACATACGGACGTCTAAGAGGAAACATTAGGAACTCTTCTATGTTTGGAGGCAGTTTTAGTGAAAAACCCGGAAGTGACGTCACAACCCCCACGTGACCTGCGTATATACTCCTGTAAAATAGAGCCGATTTTATTTCTTTGGAGGGGCAAGGTCAATAGGACTTGCGCTTTTTATACTACTAAACTGTGAAGTAGATTACATCTTACATAGGCCTTAAGGCCGTGATATA